>CAUPSL010000603.1:32500-52324 GCA_963514005.1 Raja brachyura | reverse complement strand
ATCTGCAGTTCCTTCTTAAACAGCTTTCTGCAATGCCGGGCACCCACCCAGTTTAGCGGCTCCGGCCGGCTGCAGCGGGCCAAACGCGGGCAGGTGGGACAAGGTGCAGTGTGAGCCTTTGCATGCATAGTCGATGCTCGCAGCCGAGATAGCTGGAGAGGTGAGACTTGCTCCTTCTCAGTGTAGACCCTGGGCTCCCGGAGACACTGCAGCGGCGAGCACACCAGGCTGAGCCAGTTGTCAATGTTATATTGTTAGTAGTAGTATGGATTATTGCTAGACGTATTTATACTAAACCCAGCCGCGTGCCTGGTGAACCTGCCCAGCCTCACACTCCGAGCTCCAGGTTGCATTTGCTGCCTGAAGACAGGTATCTGCAGTTTTATATTCTCTTTTATTCTTCATATCAACTTTGTTTTATTAATTTTAAAATTCCTCTCCAAGTGCACGGGTCTGCAATGCTCCGCGCGGCATTTGTCGGGAGATGGGAGATGACAAGGCGAGATAGTGGGGATTTGCTGCAAGAGCGAGATGTTGAAACGGGGAGGAATTTCTCGAGGTACCGGGCCGCTCACCTGTAATCCAGAGGCTCTCCCCTCCCCCCTCCCCTCTCCCTCTCCCCCTCCCCCCTCCCCTCTCTCCCCCTCTCCCCCTCTCCCTCTCCCTCCCCCTCCCCTCTCCCCTCTCCCCCCTCTCCCCCTCTCCCCCTCCTCCATCCCTCTCCCCCTCCCCTCTCCCCCCTCTCCCTTCACTCTCCCCTCTCCCCTTCACTCTCCCCCCCCCTTCCCTTCTCCTCTTCCTCCTCTCCCCTCTTTCCCCCTTCTCCCTCTCCCATCTCCCCCACTCCCCCCTCCTCCTCCCCTCTCCTCTTCCCCTCTCCCACTCTCCCCCACCCCTTCCCTCTCCACATCACCTCGAACCCATTGGAAAGATTTCACTCTTCCCGTTCCCGGGGAAGAGGTGTGACAGTGCGGGGAGCGGGAGAGACGGCAGTGAAATGTGGCAGCGACGAGACTGCGCTGCCTAATCCCACAGAGAGCAGGTGGCCAGTCATGGGGAAACACCCTCCCCCCCCCCCACCCCCCCCCCCCCCACCTCTCACCTCTCCCCCCCCCACCTCTCCCACCCCCGACCTCCCCCCCACCTTCCCCCCACCTCCCCCCCCCACCCCACCTCTCACCTCTCACCTCCCCCACCCCCGACCTCCCCCCCGCCTTCCCCCCACCTCCCCCCCCACCCCACCTCTCACCTCCCCCACCCCCGACCTCCCCCCCACCTTCCCCCCACCTCTCCACCCCCCACCTCTCCACCCCCCCAACTCTCCACCCCCCCCTCTCTACCCCCCCCCCCCCCCCCAGTATGTGCAGTAGTGGAGATGAGTTTATCTTGTGTCAGAGGTGTTAGGGGTTACGGGGAGAAGGCAGGAGAATGGGGTTAGGAGGGAGAGATAGATCAGCCATGATTGAATTGCAGAGTAGTCTTGATGGGCCGAGTGGCCTAATTCTGTTCCTATCATTTATGATTTTAGAATCTTAGCATCATATTGAACACTGACGTTTGTGGGCCGAAGGGCCTGTTCCTGTGCTGTACCTTTTTGGGTTCTATGTCTAAACCCTTCGAGACCCTTCTTCAGACTCGATAGACACAAAATGCTGGAGTAACTCAGCGGGTCGGGCAGCATCTCTGGAGAGAAGGAATGGGTGACGTTTCGGGTCGTCTTTCGTCCCAAAACGTCACCTACTCCCTTTTTCTCCAGAGATGCTGCCTGACCCGCTGAGTTACTCCAGCACTTTGAGATTATCTTCTGTGTGTAAACCAGCATCTGCGGTTCCTTCCTGCACATTAGCTTAGCTTCCCTCTTCACAAATGCTGCTTGACCCGCTGGGTATTCCCATAATTTGACATTCCTAACTGATAAACATTTCCTTGAAGAAGGGCCTGGAGAAGGGCCTCGACCCGAAACGTCACCCATTCCTTCTCTCCATAGATGCTGCCTGTCCCGCTGAGTTTCTCCAGCATTTTTATGTCTACCTTCGATCTTTCCAGCATCTGCAGTTCTTTCTTAAATTTTTTGATTCTGTTGTGGGGGGATGTTTGTGTTGAATTCAATGATCATTTTTCTTTTTTTAATATCTCTATGGATGTACAGACCTTAATTATTTATTTTATGTAAAGCACTTTGGTTTCAATGCAAGTTGATTTAAACGTGCGATACAGATAAAACTTACTTACTATCTGCAGTTTTTTCTTAAACGTTTCCTTCTCGGTCAGCTAAATTGGGAGTGTATTTATTCCTTTGCCGTCTGGGGCAGATTTCCTAGGGCGATGATTCCGTTTATTTTCTAGGCCTGACAATTTGCGAGGATTTTTTTTTTCACCAGCCTCTGGTGTTGTCTATATCAATGAAAGGCTCCTGTCTGTGTGTCTGACTCCCAAGTAACCTGCTTGAGTCAACTTGCTGGCAGTGTGGCCTGGGGCGGCAGGGTGACCCAGTGGTAGAACTGCTGCCTCACAGCGCCAGGATCGATACTGACCAGGGGGGGGCAGGTTGTACGCAGTCTGCTGTCACGTGTACCGAGGTACAGTGAAAAGCTTTCTGTCCTGTGCTGACCAGCCAGTGCAAAGACAATGCGTGGTTAGAATCGAACCGTCCACAGTGCACCAAAGACATTTCAAGGTTAATAACAAGGTTAATTCCCGGGATGGCGGGACTGTCATATGCTGAGAGAATGGAGCGGCTGGGCTTGTACACTCTGGAATTTGGAAGGATGAGAGGGGATATAGGAGCAAAGAGGTCCTTCTGCAGTTGTACAGAGCCCTAGTGAGACCACACCTGGAGTATTGTGTGCCGTTTTGGTCCCCTAATTTGAGGAAGGACATTCTTGCTATTGAGGGAGTGCAGCGTAGGTTTACAAGGTTAATTCCCGGGATGGCGGGACTGTCATACGCTGAGAGAATGGAGCGGCTGGGCTTGTACACTCTGGAGTTTAGAAGGATGAGAGGGAATCTCATTGAAACATATAAGATTATTAAGGATTTGGACACGCTAGAGGCAGGAAACATGTTCCCGATGTTGGGGGAGGCCAGAACCAGGGGCCACACACACAGTTTAAGAATAAGGAGTAAGCCATTTAGAACGGAGACGAGGAAACACTTTTCACACAGAGAGTTGTGAGTCTGTGGAATTCTCTGCCTCAGAGGGCGGTGGAGGCCGGTTCTCTGGATACTTTCATGAGAGAGCTAGATAAGGCTCTTAGAGATAGCGGAGTCAGGGGATATGGGGAGAAGGCAGGAACGGGGTACTGATTGTGGATGATCAGCCAAGATCACATTGAATGGTAGTGCTGGCTCGAAGGGCTGAATGGCCTACTCCTGCACCTATTGTCTATTGTTGAAATAACGTTTAGTGCAAGATAAACGCTGATTAAAGACAGTCCGTGGGTCTCCAATGAGAAGATGGTGGGCTTGAACTCTAGTTGGTGAGAGAATGGTTCAGTTGCCGGATAACAGCTGGGAATAAGAGACCAGGCATGATGATGGGGTCCGATTGGAAAGACTGCAATTCCAACTCCTTGAGTTGTCCCCAACTTCTCAAAGACATATAAGAGTCGCAAGTTAAATTGGCCCAATTGTAGATGAGTGGTGGAATGTAGAGCGGGAGTTGATGGGGGAATGTGGGGAGAATGGGCGGCACGGTGGTGCAGCAGGTAGTGCCGCTGCCTCACGGCACCAGAGACCCGGGTTCGATCCTGACCACGGGTGCTGCCTGTACGGAGTTTGTACGTCCTCCCCGCGATCTGTGTGGGTTTTCTCCAGGTGCTCCGGTTTCCTCCCACATCCCAAAGACACGCGGGTTTGTAGGTCAACTGGCTTCTGTAAATTGTCCCTAGAGTTCAGGATACAAGTAGTGTACGGGTGATCGTTGGTCTGAAGAAGGGTCCGACCTGAAATGTCACCCATTATTTGCACTTCAAGATTCAAGATTCAAGTGAGTTTATTGTCATGTGTCCCTGATATGACAATGAAATTCTTGCTTTGCTTCAGCACAACAGAACATAGACGGCATTGACTACAAAACAGATCAGTGTGTCCATATACCATTATATATATATATACACACATGAATGAATAAACTGATAAAGTGCAAATAACAGATAACAGATAATGGGTTATTAATGTTCAGATTTTAGTCTGAGCCAGGTTTAATAGCCTGATGGCTGTGGGGGAGTAGCTATTCCTGAACCTGGTTGTTGCAGTCTTCAGGCTCCTGTACCTTCTACCTGAAGGTAGCAGGGAGATGAGTGTGTGGTCAGGGTGGTTTATCTGCTTATTTATTTATATAATGCTATATGGACACACTGATCTGTTCTGTAGTCAATGCCTACTATATTCTGTTAAAGAAGGAACTGCAGATGCTGGAGAATCGAGGGTTACACAAAAGGCTGGAGAAACTCAGCAGGTGCAGCAGCATCTAAGGAGCGAAGGAGATAGGCGACGTTTCGGGTCGAGACCCTTCTTCAGACTATATTCTGTTGTGCTGAAGCAATGCAAGAATGTCATTGTCCTATCTGGGACACATGACAATAAATGCTCTTGACTTGACTTGATCCTTTTTCTCCAGAGATGCTGCCTGACCCGTTGAGTTTCTCCAGCACTTTATGTCTCTCTTAAGAATCCATCAATCTCCGCTTTACAAATGTCCAATGACTTGGCTTCCACAGTTGTCTGTGGCAATTAATTCCACAGATTCACCACCCTCTGGCTCAAGAGCCAGTGTGAACATAGGGGACCCTCTACGCAGGGATTCTCCCCTCTACATAGGGGACCTGGGGTGGAAGGTACTGCACCGAGGTGTTGCCTGCAGCCTGTTTCTCTCGCGGTTCACAGACTCGCCGGCCGCCTGCCGCTCTTGCGGGCTGGAAGAGTCTGTGTACCTCGTGTACATGGAGTGCGAGAGGCTGCAGCCACTGTTTGAATACCTGAAGGGGCTGCTCCTCGCCTTCTGAATTTAGAAGATTGAGGGGGGATCTTATAGAAACTTACAAAATTCTTAAGGGGTTGGACAAGCTAGATGCTGGAAGATTGTTCCCGATGTTGGGGAAGTCCAGAACAAGGGGTCACAGTCTAAGGATAAGGGGGAATTCCTTTAGGACCGAGATGAGGAAAACATTCTTTACACAGAGAGTGGTGAGTCTCTGGAATTCTCTGCCACAGAAGTTCGTTGAGGCCAGTTCATTGGCTATATTTAAGAGGGCGTTAGATGTGGCTCTTGTGGCTAAAGGGATCAGGGGGTATGGAGAGAAGGCAGGTACGGGATACTGAGTTGGATGATCAGCCATGATCACATTGAATGCGGTGCAGGCTCGATGGGCCGAATGGCCTACTCCTGCACCTATTTTTCTATGTTTCTATGTTTCTGGCTGCATTTTTCACCCACCATCCTCATCTTTGGACACCCTGTGCGTAGGGGAGAGGGTTTGGGGCTGAAGATGGTCCTGGTCGGGTTGCTCCTGGGCCTGGCCAAGCTGGCCATCCACGAGTGGAGGACTTTGCCCGAATCGGCTGCCCGCCCCTTTTATGGGGTTACGTCCGTGCCTGGGTGGTGTTAGGAAGGGGATACGCCCTGTCCATGGGCACCCTGAGGGAGTTCTGGGACCGCTGGGCACCCCAGGGTGCTGAATGTATCCTCAATAAGGATATTATCATAGCTGTATCATAGTTCATTATGGATATATGTTTGTATTGTATTATGGTGCTGGGCTCCGCCTTGTTTTATTGGACTGTATATATTATTTTTTTAATAATTAAATTTAAAAAAAACCCATAGAAACATAGAAACATAGAAATTAGGTGCAGGAGGAGGCCATTCGGCCCTTTGAGCCTGCACCGCCATTCAATATGATCATGGGTGATCACCCAACTCAGTATCCTGTACCTGCCTTCTCTTCATACCCTCTGATCCCCTTAGCCACAAGGGCCACATCTAACTCCCTCTTAAATATAGCCAATGAACTGGCCTCAACTACCTTCTGTGGCAGAGAGTTCCAGAGACCCACCACTCTCTATGTGAACATAGGATATAGAGCAGTATCGCACAGGAACAGGCCCTTCAGCCCATCGTATCCTTGCTGAACGTGATACCAAGTTAAACTAATCCCCTCGGCCTGTACCTGATCCATATCCCTCCACTCCCCACTTTATCTGCGCCTGTCCAAAAGCCTGTTAAAAGCCAGCATTGTATCTGCCTCCACCACCAACCCTGGCAGCGTACTCTCTGCAAATATAGACTTGACCCGCCCAGCTCCTTCCGCCTTTCTCCTCTCACCTCAGTGCTATGGCCAACACCCTGAATGAGAGTGTGAAGGGGAGGTGAAGCATGGACTATCAGACTCATCGGAGCAGAATTAGTGTGGGAAGGAACTGCAGATGCTGGTTTAAACCGAAGATAGACACCTTTCTTGACATCCTCTGAGCGAGGGCTATATGTATGTAGTGATGTTTGTATTTAATCTATGAACCACTGCTGTGTGTTACACTATTCTTATACCAATGTAAAGCACTTTGGCCAACGAGAGTTGTTTTTTAAATGTGCTATAGAAATAAAAGTGACTTGACTTTTGTGAAGTAGAGGGTAGAGTCGCTGCCTCACATTGCCAGGGTCCCAGGTTCGATCCTGAGCACGGGTACAAAGTGTGGACTTAGTTATTGTCCTTAGCTTAAACGTGTAAAGCAGTTTGGATAGTGCTTTGGCAGAGGGCTTGGTTTTCTCACTTATCCTGAAGTTAGAGCATGTTTACTTTGTGTTTTGCTATATTTAAGAGAGAGTTAGATGTGGCCCTTGTGGCTAAAGGGATCAGGGGGTATGGAGAGAAGGCAGGTACGGGGTACTGAGTTGGATGATCAGCCGTGATCACATTGAATGGCGGTGCAGGCTCGAAGGGCCGAATGGCCTACTCCTGCACCTAATTTCTATGTTTCTATGACTTGACACAAAATGCTGGAGTAACTCAGCGGGACAGGCAGCATCTCTGGAGAGAAGGAATGGGTGACGTCTCGGGTTGAGAACCTTTTTCGGACTTGAGAGTTGCAGGAGGCTTAATCAAGTCTCAGTCTGAAGAAGGGTCTCGGCCCGAAACGTCACCCATTCCTTCTCTCCAGAGATGCCGCCTGTCCCGCTGAGTTACTCCAGCATTTTTAGGTGTATATATCTATGATAAAGCTTCCTGAGCCAAAACATCACCTAGTGAGTTAGCGAGTTAGCTAGTTAGCGAGTTAGCTAGTTAGCTGGATAGCTAGTAAGCTGAGTAGGGGGGTTACACAAAAAGCTGGAGAAACTCAGCGGGTGCAGCAGCATCTGAGGAGCGAAGGAGATAGGCGACGGTTCGGGTCGAGACTCTTCTTCAGCTAGTAAGCTGAGTATATTGTCACATGCACCAAGGTACAGTGAAAAGCTTGTGTTGCGTGCTAACCAGTCAGCGGAAAGACAATACATGATTACAATCGAGCCGTCCACAGTGTACAGACAGTAAGAGATGCTACTGTTGGAGTCGAGGTTTAATATAGTGGAGCGATTGTAACGCGTGATTTCAGATCTACCTCTGTGACCAGCACATAAAGCGTCGCCAGAGATGCTGCCTGGCCCGCTGAGTTACTCCAGCACTTTGCGTCTGTTTTTGGAAAGCTGGCACCTGCAGTTCCTTGTGTCTCTATATTATCTATTGCCCGATACCTTTTTAATATGTTGATTTTTGCTCTTTCACTTGAAGCTGCTTGTAGATTGTGGTCAGTGAAACAACTGTTATGTTTATTTGAGAATCAAATTATTTTTATTCGGGCGCAGCGGTAGAGTTGCTGCCTCACAGCGCCAGAGACCCGGGTTCGATCCCGACTACGGGTGCTGTCTGTATAGAGTTTGTACATTCTCCCCGTGACCTGCGTGGGTTTTCTCCGAGCTCTTCGATTACCTTCCACACTCCAAAGACGTGCGGGTTTGTAGGTGAATTGGCTTGGTGTAAATGTAAATTGTCCCTAGTGTGTGTGGGATAGTGTTAGTGTGCGGGGATCGCTGGCCAGCACGGACTCGGTGGGCTGAAGGGCCTGTTTCCGCGCTGTATCTCTGAACTAAACTAAACTAAATCGGCAGTGGCCAGATTATGGCCAAGTGCAGGGTCCAAAGCGGGGTGAGAAACAGACTGCGACAAACATTAACGAACACTCGATCCCTTCGAATCAATTACAACATACACTGCTGCGGTACAAGACGTATGTGCTCGCAATGATATTTCCAGCGACAATCGGGCAGATAACACACAAAAGGACAGTGAGCAGAGGGCGAGGTGATTTAGCGCGCATGCCAATAGGATCATTTATATGTACATTTGCAACCTTCAAGTTTTGGCTAGGTTCCTGCCTTTTAATCGGTTGTATTATTAATCTCCGAGCATTAATTTGTCCTGGCGTTGAGAATGAAAAGATTCTGAAGATACTGTTCACTGTCAGCTATCAGAGTCATAGAGTGATACAGTGTGGAAACAAGCCCTTCGGCACAACTTGCCCACGCCGACCAACATGCTCCATCTACACCAGTCCCACCTGCCTGCGTTTGGCCCATATCCCTCCAAACCTGTCCTATCCATGTACCTGTCCAAATATTTATTAAACATTGTGGTAGTAACTGCCTCAACAACCTCCTCTGGCAGTTCAACCCTTAAAGGGTTGGACAGGCTAGATGCAGGAAGATTGTTCCCGATGTTGGGGAAGTCCAGGACAAGGGGTCACAGCTTAAGGATAAGGGGGAAATCCTTTAGGACCGAGATGAGAAGGAATTTTTTCACACAGAGAGTGGTGGGTCTCTGGAACTCTCTGCCACAGAGGGTAGTTGAGGCCAGTTCATTGGCTATATTTAAGAGAGAGTTAGATGTGGCCCTTGTGGCTAAGGGAATCAGAGGGTATGGAGAGAAGGCAGGTACGGGATACTGAGTTGGATGATCAGCCATGATCATATTGAATGGCGGTGCAGGCTCGAAGGGCCGAATGGCCTACTCCTGCACCTAATTTCTATGTTTCTATGTTTCATTCCTTACTCCAACCACTCTTCCATTAAATAAATTAAAAAAGATGCCCCTCAGATTCCCATTAAATATTTCCCCCTTCACTTTAAACCTATGTCCACTTGTTCTTGATTTCCAACTCTGGGCAAAATACCCCGTGCATCACCTTATCGATTCTTCTCATGATCCAAAAGATCTCTATAAGATCACCCCGCATCCTCCTGTGCTCCATGGAATAATGCCCGAGCCTGCTCAACCTCCCCTTATAGCTCAGGCCCTCGAGCTCTGCCAATATCTTCATAAAGCTGCCCTGTACCCATTTCAGCCGGACAGCATCATTCCTATAACAGCGTGACCAAAACTGAACACAATACTCTTAATGTGGAGGAAGGAACTGCAGATGCTGGTTTTCACTGAAGATAGACACAAAGTGCTGGAGTAACTCAGTGGGTCAGAAAGCACTCTCAAGTCTGAAGAAGGGTCTCGGCCTGAAACAATAGACCAGAACCAGGGGCCACAGTTTAAGAATAAGGAGTAAGCCATTTGGAACGGAGATGAGGAAACACTTTTTCTCACAGAGAGTTGTGAGTGTGGAATTCTCTGCCTCAGAGGGCGGTGGAGGCAGGTTCTCTGGATGCTTTCAAGAGAGAGCTGGATAGGGCTCTTAAAGATAGCGGAGTCAGGGGATATGGGGAGAAGGCAGGAACGGGGTACTGATTGGGGATGATCAGCCACGATCACACTGAATGGCGGTGGTGGCTCGAAGGGCCGAATGGCCTACTCCTGCACCTATTGTCTATTGTCTAACGTGGCAGAGAAAGCAACGTTTTAGATACTGTCTTTTGCATTGGATGCTGGCTTGGTGTAAAATATCTCAGTTCTACTTTGGAGATTTAGTTTTAGTGAAACAGACCATTCGGCCCACCGGGTCCGTGCTGGCCAACGATGCACTAGTTCTATCCCATGCATTAGGGACATTTTTACGGAAGCCAATTAACCTACAAAGCTGCACGTCTTTGGAGTGTGGGAGGAAACCGGAGCTCCCGGAGAAAACCCACACACGACTCACAGGGAGAACGTACAAACTCCGCACAGACAGTCAGAATCGAAGCCGGATCTCTGGTGCAATGACTCTACCGCTGCACCACTGTGCTGCTATATCGTGTGGGATATTTCCTGGCATTCTCTGGATAATATTTCCAAAGGACATGATCAGGTCTTGTGACACACTGCTGTTAGTCGGAGCGTAGTGTGTACAAGGTGGCTGCTGTGTTTGGGCACATACCACTATTAGCCCTGTGGAGAAGCAGTGTTGAGGGTGACTGAGGGGTCCTGAAGTAATTAAGGAGGAACAGTTTTTACTGGCAGGGGGGGGGGGGGGGGGACAGGAGATCAAAGATAACTGGAAAAGATCCAGAGGGGAGATGAAGGTTAGTTATCTTTCATAGATGGCTGTGATCTGAGAAGAAAGCAAATTAATTTGTTACTTTTCTTTAATGTGTTAATCCTACATGTTGGGGAAAATACAGCGGAGGAATCTCCCTGCCTTTTAGTCTCCTAGTTTAGTTTGGAGATACAGCGCGAAAACAGGCCCTTCGGCCCACCGAGTCCGCACCGACCAGCGATCCCCGCACACTAACACTATCCTACACACGCTGGGAACAATTTACAATTTTACCGAGTCAGTTTACCTACAAAACTGATTGTAGACACAAAATGCTGGAGAAACTCTGCGGGTGAGGCAGCAAATCTATGGAGAGAAGGAATTGGCGACCCGAAATGTTGCCAGTTCCTTCTCTCCACAGATGCTGCCTCGCCCGCTGAGTTTCTCCAGCGTTTTGTGTCTACCTTCGATTTTACCAGCATCTGCAGTTCTTTCTTAAACATACCTACAAAAACCTGTACGTCTTTGGAGTGTGGATAGAAACCGGAGCACCCGGAGAAATCCCACGCAGGTTACTTAGAAGGGTAGAACGTACAAACTCCGTACAGACAGCACCCGTAGTCAGGATCGAACCAGGGTTTCCGGTGTAAGGCAGTAGCTCTACCCGCTGCGCCACCGTGCTGCCCTTTGACACTTTACCATGCCACTTCGGTCAATGCCAAGTACTTGGGTTAGCTATTTCTAATTCTGCACATGTTCCTCAATTCAGCCCAAGCTACACAATCTATATCTATCATAATTTTACACACAAGTTGAACACCAATTTTCTGGTCCACCACCCGCCCTCCCACAAAGGGGGATGAGGTAGGTGTTTTAGAACAATTCCCACTCCCAAAACAATTGACAAGCTAAACCACACCACCTCGCTTAGCAAGCTGTCAAAACTCTCAAAAAGTCCTGAATGTTTCTGACCAAGAGAAATTAGAAAAATATCGACAATTAATTATAGGACATCTATAAAACTGAAAGTTATAAAGAAAGTTAAACCAATTGACTAAAAATTAATTAAAAATATTTGGTATTCCTTCTATGTTCGACAGAACGATTCAGCTTGTGATTAATTGTTTTAATCTTGGAGTTAACTCGTTTTTTTCAATCCTACAGTTTGTGATGATTAATTGTTAGCTTAGTTGTGTTTAGTTTATTGTCACGTGTACCGAGGTACAGTGAAAAGCTTTTGTTGTGTGCTAACCAGTCAGTGAAAAGACAATACATGATTACAATCGATCTATCACAGTGTATAAACACAGGATAAAGGGAATAATGTGGATACCGTTTAGTGCAAGATAAAATCAGTGAAGTCTGATCAAGGATAGTCCGAGGGTCTCCAATGAGGCAGATAGTAGTTCAGGACTGCTCTCTGGTTGTGGTAGGATGATTCAGTTGCCACATAACAGCAGGGAAGAAACTGTCTCTGAATCTGGAGGCGTGTGCGTTTTCACACTTCTGAAACTTTGGCCTGAAGGGAGAGGGGAGAAGAGGGAGTGGCCGGGGTGCGACCCGTCCTTGATGATGCTGCCGGTCTTGCCGAGGTGTAAATCATAGAAGGGATGTCAATGGTGTCTGAAGAAGGGTCTCGAACCGAAACGTCACCCATTCCTCCTCTCCAGAGATGCTGCCTGTCCCGCTGAGTTACTCCAGCATTTTGTGTCTACCTTCAATGGAAGGGATATTTGGTTCGTGTGATGGTCTGGGCTGTGTCCAGAATTCTCTGCAATTTCTTGCCGTCTTGAATGGAGCAGTTGTGTAATAATTGAAAAAAAAGTTCTATGAATCTGGAAGAGGAACAACTTAATTTGGTCTGTGAAAGAGATGGCATCTAGCAGGAGAATGGACGGACCCGATCCCTGTTGCCATATTCCATGAAATGAGATGGTTTTCTCATTGTGAAAGTGGTTTTCAACTTTAAAGTGAGCACATCCCACACCACTCTTGGGATGACTGTGGGTAGATTTCTTCTTGAGCTAAATACTTGCATGCTGAATGAATTCCACATAACTTCAATATTCAAATGTGGCAAGAATAATTCTGGGCATCAACTCAAAGCAAAAAGAAAATATGGAGTTGCTTTGCTTTTGGATGCTTGTTTTAACACTGAAGAAGCAGTTTGTCTAATCTATTCCTGATCCGATGAAAACTGTTGCCACTTCATTTAAACTTTGATGAACTTTTGCTCATAGAGATACAGCGCAAAAACAGGTCATTCTGCCCACTCTGTCCGCGCCAACCGACCAGCGATCACCCGTACACTAGTTCTACCCTACACACCAGGGACAATTTACAACAGACAATAGATAATAGGTGCAGGAGGAGGCCATTCGGCCCTTCGAGCCAGCACCGCCATTCAATGTGATCATGGCTGATCATCCCCAATCAGTACCCCGTTCCTGCCTTCTCCCCATATCCCCTGACTCCGCTATTTTTAAGAGCCCTATCTAGCTCTCTCTTGAAAGCATCCAGAGAACCGGCCTCCACCACCCTCTGAGCCAGAGAATTCCACAGACTCACCACTCTCTGTGAGAAAAAGTGTTTCCTCATCTCCGTTTGGACAGGCTAGATGCAGGAAGATTGTTCCCAATGTTGGGGAAGTCCAGAACAAGGGGTCACACAGTTTAAGGATAAGGGGGAATTCTTTTAGGACTGAGATGAGAAAAACATTTTGCACACAGAGAGTGGTGAATCTGTGGAATTCTCTGCCACAGAAGGTAGTTGAGGCCAGTTCATTGGCTATATTTAAGAGGGAGTTAGATGTGGCCCTTGTGGCTAAAGGGATCAGGGGGTATGGAGAGAAGGCAGGTACGGGATACTGAGTTGGATGATCAGCCATGATCATACTGAATGGCGGTGCAGGCTCGAAGGGCCGAATGGCCTACTCCTGCACCTATTGTCTATGTTTCTATGGTTCTTGTTTTAAATGGCTTACTCCTTATTCCTAAACTGTGGACCCTGGTTCTGGACTCCCCCAACATCGGGAACATGTTTCCTGCCTCTAGCGTGTCCAAGCCCTTAACAATCTTATATGTTTCAATGAGATCCCCTCTCATCCTTCTAAACTCCAGCGTGTACAAGCCCAGTTGCTCCATTCTCTCAGCATATGACAGTCCCGCCATCCCGGGAATTAACCTTGTAAACCTACGCTGCACTCCCTCAATAGCAAGAATGTCCTTCCTCAAATTAGGGGACCAAAACTGCACACAATACTCCAGGTGTGGTCTCACAAGGGCTCTGTACAACTGCAGAAGGACCTCTTTGCTCCTATATTCGACTCCTCTTGTTATAAAGGCATTTCTGTCTACCGAGTTGGGCGGATGGGGCCTGGTCCTTTGCTGTGTGACTCTATTAGTCCATAATATTCTGCTCAGTTTCTATTCTGCAAATTATTGTGGGAGGAAACCGGAGCACCCGTAGAAAACGCACGCGGTCACTGGGAGAACGTACAAACTCGATACAGACAGCACCCGTAGTCAGGATCGTACCTGGGGATTTGCGAGATAATGGTGATTAGGACTCGGTTTGTTTCTGCGACGTACAGTTTAAATAGAAGTGAAAAATAGCAATGGAAAAAAAAAAAAGATTTATGGACAACGTGTCTCAAGAGTGTTTAATAATGTAAAGATGTCCCATCCATGTGATGTCAGTTGCCTCAGTTGTACACAAGCCAGACAAATGGGACTTGCAAACCAATTAAGACTTACACGTCGATCTGAGCATTACTGGAGAGGCACAGACGACACTGTCTTACCTTCAGTAAAGGGCTGTCACACAGCAAACCAACACAATTGCCAAAACACGTTCTTTCAGACTTTGTCATTTTAAATGTGTTGAAGACAACAAAATTTGTTAGATATCCAAGAGGCAAATCTTTTCAAGACTAAATCTCCTGCTGTTCCCCCTGTGCCTAGGTACGCCTCACTCTATCTCTCCTTCAGTGTAAACTGCAGTTCCATCCTCCACATTCTCTCCCCCTCCTCTTTCTGTCCCTCTCTCCCTCTCTCCCTCTCTCCCTCTCTCCCTCTCTCCCTCTCTCTCTCTCTCTCTCCCTCTCCCTCTCTCCCTCTCTCCCTCTCCCCCTCTCTCCCCCTCTCCCTCCCCCTCCCTCTCTCTCTCCCTCTCCCTCTCCCTCTCTCCCTCTCTCCCTCTCCCTCCCCCTCCCTCTCTCTCTCTCTCCCTCCCCCTCCCTCTCTCCCTCTCTCTCTCCCTCCCTCTCTCCCCTCTCTCTCCCTCTCTCCCTCTCTCCCTCTCTCCCCCTCCCCCTCTCTCCCTCACTCTCTCCCTCTCCCTTTTTTTTGGTCAAATACAATTTTAATGGTGACAATGGGGTTACACATCAAGTGGGAATATACAAACTTAAATATTTTCCCCCTGTTCTCTCTCCCTCTCTCTCTCTCTCTCTCCCTCTCCCTCCCTCCCTCTCCCCCCTCTCCCCCTCTCCCTCCTCCTCCCTCTCTCTCTCTCCCTCTCCCTCTCCCTCTCTCTCCCTCTCTCCCTCTCCCCCCCTCCCTCTCTCTCCCTCTCCCTCTCTCCCTCTCCCCCCCTCCCTCTCTCTCCCTCTCTCCCTCTCTCTCTCCCTCTCTCTCTCCCTCTCTCCCTCTCTCCCTCTCTCTCTCCCTCTCTCTCTCCCTCTCTCCCTCTCTCCCTCTCTCCCTCTCTCCCTGTTGATGCAGGACATCATTTTTCATCTTTGGCCGACATGGACACAATGGGCCAAATAGTCTCCTCAAAAGACAGACACAAAATGCTGGAGTAACTCAGCGGGACAGGCAGCATCTCCGGAGAGAAGGAATGGGTGACGTTTCGGGTCGAGACCCCATGCCTTCGCTCCAGAGATGCTGCCTGTCCCGCTGAGTTACTCCAGCGTTTTGTGTGTATCTTTGGTTTAAACCAACATCTGCCGTTCCTTCATACACAGTCTCTTAAAGGACTCTCTTTAAAAAAAGTCCAGTATGGTATCTGCCTCAACCACTACTCCCAACAGCGTATTGCAGGCACACAACACCCTCAGTGTAAAAAATAACTTGCCCTGCAATTCTCATTTGAACTTTGCCCCTCTGACCTTAAAGCTATACTTTGTGGTATTTGATTTTTTTCCATCCTGCCAAAATTCAAAGCCAACACTATCGTGCTTGTAAGTTTTATAGACTCACATATCAGTTCAGTCCAGTCTAGTTTATTGTCCCGTGTACCGAGGTACAGTGAAAAGCTGTTCTTGCGTGCTAACCAGTCAGCGGAAAGACAATACATGATTACAATCGAGCCATTTATTGTGTATGGATGCATGGTAGGGAATAACGTTTAGTGCAAGGTAAAGCCAGCAAAGTCCGATCAAGGATAGTCCGAGCGTCACAAATGTGGTAGATAGTAATTCAGGACAGCTCTCTGGTTGTTGTAGGATGGTTCAGTTGCCTGATAACAGCTGGGAAGAAACTGTCTCTGAATCTGGAGGTGTGCGTGCGTTTGTTTTCGCACTTCTGTACCTCTTGCCCGATGGGAGAGGGGAGAAGAGGGAGTGGCCGGGGTGAGACTAGTCCTTGATGATGCTGCTTGCCTTGCCGAGGCAGCATGAGGTGTAGATGGAGTCAATGGAAGGGAGGTTGGTCTCGACCCGAAATGTCACCCATTCCTTCTCTCCAGAGATGCTGCCCGTCCCGCTGAGTTACTCCAGCTTTTTGTGTCTGTCTTCAATGGAAGGGAGGTTGGTTTGTTTGATGGTCTGGGCTGCATCCACAATTTCCTGCAATTTCATTGAAAAAGCCCCTTCGGCCCTTCTGACCCCATACTGACCACAACGTCCCATTCTACACTAATCCTACCTAAATCCCACTCTCATTTTTCTGGTCCACTTTCAACAGCTCACCACGGTAGTCTGATTTCAGCCCTTATCCGCAGAATGTAAAAGCCATTTGCCGCGTTCTTTAATAACTTTTGAGAAGATATCTTTTGCTTTAAGCCACTTTACAATGAACAGACTACACTCCGAGCAAAGGGGAGAGAAATCGAATGAAGTTTAATAAAAGCTTCAGGAGAATTACAAAATAATTATAGAAAATCCATTCATATGTAAATATTCGCAATCTCCGAGACACTTTGTTAAGTCAATACTTTGGAATACCAACCACGGGGCCTATTTCAGAGTTTCCTCTTCATCGCACTGTTGTGTGTCCCTCTCATCAACAAACAAATTAATTAATTTTGACTATACCCTCTACGACCAAGTTTTAAACCAGGGAAAACAAAATTGGAGGAACAGCACCTCATAGAAACATAGAAACATAGAAACATAGACAATAGGTGCAGGAGGAGGCCATTCGGCCCTTCCAGCCAGCACCGCCATTCATTGCGATCATGGCTGATCATCCCCTATCAATAACCCGTGCCTGCCTTCTCCCCATATCCCTCGACTCCACTAGCCCCTAGAGCTCTATCCAACTCTCTCTTAAATCCATCCAGTGACTTGGCCTCCACTGCCCTCTGCAGAAGGCAATTCCACAAATTCACAACTCTCGGGGTGAAAACGTTTTTTCTCACCTCAGTCTTAAATTACCTCCCCTTTATTCTAAGACTGTGTGGCCCCTGGTTCTGGACTCGCTCAACATTGGGAACATTTTTCCTTCATCTAGCTTGTCCAGTCCTTTTATAATTTTATATGTTTCTATAAGATTTCCCCTCATCCTTCTAAACTCCAGTGAATACAAGCCTAGAATCATAGAAAATAGGTGCAGGAGTAGGCCATTCGGCCCTTCGAGCCTGCACCGCCATTCAATATGATCATGGCTGATCATCCAACTCAGTATCCCGTACCTGCCTTCTCTCCATACCCCCTGATCCCTTTAGCCACAAGGGCCACATCTAACTCCCTCTTAAATATAGCCAATGAACTGGCCTCAACTACCTGCTGTGGAATACAAGCCTAGTCTTTTCAATCTTTCCTCATATGACAGGGATCATTTCGCTTGAGCAGATCACAGCCCAGCGGTATGATTTTTGATTTCTCTAACTTCAAGTAACACTTGCTTTCCCTCTCTCTCTCACTCTCCGTCCCTCCCCCACCCTAGCTCTGTGGCTAGTTTCACCGTCCTCCTGATTCCGTTTTACTGATTCTACGCCTCGTTGTCACCATCCCCTCAGCTAACAATGAACACCCCCTTTGATCTGTCATTTTCACACCTCATCCTTCCATATCTCGATGTCTCCCTCTCCCCTGACTCTCAGACTGAAGAAGGGTCTCGACCTGAAACGTCACCCCCTCCTTGTTTTCCAGAGATGCTGCCTGACCCGTTGAGTTACTCCAGCACTTTGTGTCTTAAACAAAAAATGTTGCCGTTCCCTTGTGCTTTAATGACATTTATATATATACACATCTACAGTGCCTTTTAGTGCCTTATGTGGCAGCATAGTGGTGCTGCCTGACAGTGCCAGGGACCCGGGCTCGATCCTGACTATGGCTGCTATCTGTGTGGAGTTTGTCCGTTCGCCCCATGACCTGTGTGGCTTTTCTCCGGGTGCTCCGGTTTCAAAAGACAATAGACAATCGGTGCAGAAGGGTTTCTGCCCGAAACGTCGCCTATCTCCTTCGCTCCTTAGATGCTGCTGCACCCGCTGAGTTTCTCCAGCCTTTTGTGTAACCCTCGATTCTCCAGCATCTGCAGTTCCTTCTTTAACACAGCTGCAGGAGAGTTGTGAGTCTGTGGAATTCTCTGCCTCAGAGGGTGGTGGAGGCCGGTTCTCTGGATGCTTTCAAGAGAGAGCTAGACAATAGGTGCAGGAGTAGGCCATTCGGCCCTTCAAGCCAGCACCCGCCATTCAATGTGATCATGGCTGATCATCCCGAATCAGTACCCCGTTCCTGCCTTCTCCCCATATCCCCTGACTCCGCTATCTTTAAGAGCCGTATCTAGCTCTCTCTTGAAAGCATCCAGAGAATCTGCCTCCACCGTCCTCTGAGGCAGAGAATTCCACAGACTCACCACTCTCCTCGTCTCCGTTCTAATTGGCTTACTCCTTATTCTTAAACTGTGTGTGTGGCCCCTGGTTCTGGACTCCCCCAACATCGGGAACACGTTTCCTGCCTCCAGCGTGTCCAAGCCCTTAACAATCTTATATGTTTCCTCCCACACTCCAAAGACGTACAGGTTTCTAAGTTAATTGTAAGTCTTTGGTAAATTGTCGAAGCTAATTTGGATAGGGTCGTACTAGTGAACGAATAATCCCTGGTCAGCACTGACTTGGTGGGCCGAAGGGCCTGTTTCCACACTGTATTTCTAAACTCATTTAGTTTATTTTAATTCAACTAATTTAATTAATTTTAGTTTAGAAACACAGCGCAGAAACTGGCCCTTGGGCCTATCGAGTCCACACTGACCTAGTACATCAGGCAGGGCCGGATTAAAATATTTTGGTGCCCCCATGTATATGTAATTCAAAATATAAACAATAATAAACCATTAAATACATTTTTATTTTTCAAAATGAAACAAAACTAACAGTAAGATGGAAAATAATGTTTTAAATTGTATACTTCCACTTTATTTATAGTTGAAAAGGTTCGTTCTACTTTTCTGTGGCGCCCCTCTTCCCTTGATGCCCTAAGCACGTGCTTCTTTGATCCAGCCCTGACATTAGGGACAATTTACAATCTTTACCAAAGCCAATTAACCTACAAACCTGGGTAGACAAAAGTGCTGGAGAAAATCAGCGGGTGCAGCAGCATCTATGGAGCGAAGGAGATAGGCGACGTTTCGGGTCGAAACCCTGAAGGAAATAGGCAACGTTTCGGGTCGAAACCCTGAATTTTGAATTTATTACTGGTCATTCGAACCTCAGAGAGGCTCGAACGGAACTCCATTTCTACAAGCCACACAACAGAACAATTCTTTAAAAAATACACAGACAATTCAATTCACACAAACATCCATCACAGTGAATCTCCTCCTCACTGTGATGGAAGGCAAAGTCTTCTCTCTCCCCCGCACCATTTCTCTCCCGAGGTCGAAGCCCCAGGCGGGTGGTGTTAAGTCCCACGGCCATTGAAGCCGTGGGACTTAACAGCAAGGAAATGGGCAACGTTTCGGGCCGAAACCCTGAAGGAAATAGGCAACGTTTCGGGTCGAAACCCTGAAGGAAATAGGCAACGTTTCGGGCCGAGACCCTGAAGGAAATAGGCAACGTTTCGGGCCAAAACCCTGAAGGAAATAGGCAACGTTTCGGGTCGAAACCCTGAAGGAAATAGGCAACGTTTCGGGCCGAAACCCTGAAGGAAATAGGCAACGTTTCGGGCCAAAACCCTGAAGGAAATAGGCAACGTTTCGGGCCGAAACCCTGAAGGAAATAGGC
>CAUPSL010000603.1:0-25000 GCA_963514005.1 Raja brachyura | reverse complement strand
GCCCAGCGCTGGTAAATACCTGAAATTGTAATCATTTCTCCTTTATTTTATTCTCTCTCCTCTCGCTAACCTCCTCTGCGCCCCCTTTTTATGTTAATGTATGCGTCTGGAAACAAATGTGTTTTTATTTAATTGTATAAGCACTGTTTAGTTGTCCTTTGGATAATTTTTTTTTAATGTGAAGGGCCAGTTTGTGCTTACAAAACAGATCTCTGGGGACTTTCTTGATGTGTAATGGATGTGGCATGTGTAGGCAAAGCAACACAAAGCGAGCTCCCAGGAAACGGAGACGAGGGGAACTGCAGATGCTGGGATCTTGAGCAAAACACAAAGTGCTGGAGGAACTCAGATACCGAAACATAGAAACATAGAAACATAGAAAATAGGTGCACCGCCATTCATATTGATCATGGCTTTTTTCTCACCTCAGTCTTAAATGACCTCCCCTTTATTCTAAGACTGTGGCCCCTGGTTCTGGACTCGCCCAACATTGGGAACATTTTTTCTGCATCTAGCTTGTCCAGTCCTTTTATAATTTTATATGTTTCTATAAGATATCCCCTCATCCTTCTAAACTCCAGTGAATACAATCATAGAATCATAGACAATAGTTGCAGGAGTCGGCCATTCGGCCCTTCGAGCCTGCACCGCCATTCAATATGATCATGGCTGATCATCCAACTCAGTATCCTGTACCTGCCTTCTCTCCATACCCCCTGATCCCTTTAGCCACAAGGGCCACATCTAACTCCCTCTTAAATATAGCCAATGAACTGGCCTCAACTACCTCCTGTGGCAGAGAATTCCACAGATTCACCACTCTCCGTGTGAAAAATGTTTTTCCCATCTCGGTCCTAAAAGACTTCCCCCTTATCCTTAAGCTGTGACCCCTTGTCCTGGACTTCCCCAACATCGGGAACAATCTTCCTGCATCTAGCCTGTCCAACCCCTTAATAATTTTGTAAGTCTCTATAAGATCCCCCCTCAATCTCCTAAATTCCAGCGAGTACAAGCCGAGTCTATCCAGTCTATCGAAGAGTGATTGATTTAGTTCAGTTCAGTTTAGTTTATTGACACGTTTAGTTTAGTTTAGAGATACAGCGCGGAAACAGGCCCTTCGGCCCATCAGGTCCACGTTGACCAGCGATCCCCGCACATTATCAGCATCCTAAGGACAATTGACATCTCTGCCAAACCTATTAACCTACAAACCTGTACGTCTTTGGAGTGTGGGAGGAAACCGAAGATCTCGGAGAAAACCCACGCAGTCACGGGGAGAACGTACAAACTCAGTACAGACAGCACCTGTAGTCGGGATCGAACCCGGGTCTCCGGCGCTGCATTCGCTGTAAGGCAGCAACTCTACCGCTGCGCCACCGTACCGCCCCTACGTGTATCGAGGTACAGTGAAAAGCTTTAGTTGCGTGCTAACCAGTCAGCGGAAAGACAATACATGATTATAATTGATCCACAGTGTACAGATACATGATGAGGGAATAATGTTTAGTGCAAGGTTAAGCCAGCAAAGTCCGATCATAGATAGTCCAAGCGTCACAAATGAGGTCGATAGTAGTTCAGGACCGCTCTCTCGTTGTGGTAGGATGGTTCAGTTGCCTGATAACAGCTGGGAAGAAACTGTCTCCGAATCTGGAGGTGTGCGTTTTCGCTCTTCTAGAGAAGAAAGGGGGAAGGCTGGGGTGCCACTGGTCCTTGGTTCCATTGACTCCATCTGCCGAGGCAGCGTGAGGTGTAGATGGAGTCGATGGAAGACAGTAGATCGACACGCGCTCGACCGAGTAGACTCTGTGACAGAAGCACAAAATCAGGACCGCTCTCTGGTTGTGGTAGGATGGGTTCAGTTGCCTGATAACAGCCGGGAAAAACTATCTCCAAATCTGGAGGTGTGTGTGTGCGTTTGTTTTCACACTTCTGTACCTCTTGCCCGATGGGAGAGGGGAGAAGAGGGAGTGGCCGGGGTGCAAATGGTCCTTACAGGCCGAGGCAGCGTGTGGTGTAGATACAGAGTCAATGGAAGGGAGGTTGGTTTGTGTGATGGTCTGGGCTGCGTCCATAATTCTCTGCAATTTCTTGCGGTCTTGGATGGAGCTGTTCCCAAACCGTGTTGCGATGCATCCCGATACAATGCGGAATGGTTGATGCTATATCGTCACGTGTAGTTGGTACAGTGAGATTCTCTGTTTGCACACGGTGCATGTATGCAACAGTCAACATGTAAAGGGCGCCGACAATGTTACATAAGCATTCAATATAGTCAAAGATCCCGTAGCGGAGCAAAGATACTAGTGCGGAGACGGAAGCCGGTTACGGAAACATCCTTGTAAAAATAAAAGTTCTTTGGGAAAAATCTTCTCCTCATTTTCAGAATTATAATTTATTAACACAAACTGTTCCCCCGCAACGTTGATTACACTGCGGGTCGGGTCGGGTCGGGTCGGGTCGGGTCGGATCGAGTTGCTGAAATGGATGAAAAAAAGCCCCACATTCCGCTCCGTTGCGTACTACACGTCAGCCCGTTGCATTTAGCAGGAGTGGTCTATCTTGCTCCGCTATAGGGTCTTTGTCCTCCAGCAGTTCGTTCCATGCACCCACCACCCTTTGTGTAAAAAAAAGTTACCCCTTGGGCTTCAACTAAGTCTTTCCACCCTCACTTTAAACCTATGTCGGGGTTACACAAAAGGCTGGAGAAACTCAGCGGGTGCAGCAGCATCTAAGGAGCGAAGGAGATAGGCGACGTTTCGGGTCGAGACCTTCAAACCTATGTCGCCTGGTTCTCAGTTTCCTTACTCTGGGCAAAAAACTGTGTGCGTCTACCCAATCTATTCCTCTCATGCTTTTGTACACATATAAGTTTATCCACAAACATTTCAACTCTCTGCTATCTTCCCGTTAGTAATTGGGCAATTCTGGTGTTCAGAGATCCTACAGAACCAGAATCTATCGGGACTGTTCCTTACTAGATAATTAATAGACTACATTGACATCCTTAAGCTTCCAATTGATAGAATTCTATCAACTCTATGTGTGTTTTTTATTTTTACTGTATGGCTGCACGGTGATTTCATTTCAGTGCCATTTAGCACACGTGACAAATAAATGTATCTTAAATCTTGAATCTTGAAGCCTAATAGGAGAGATATTAGTTAGAATTGATGCCAATATTCTTCGGGGCAGATGGTCAGTAAATGATTTGAAGGTAAACACAAAGTGCAAGAGTCACTCAATAGGTCAAGCATTTAGCGATACCGCACGGAAACAGGCCCTTCGGCCCACCCAGTCCGTGCCGACCAGCGACCACCCCGTACACTGACACTATCTTCTCGTTAAGAATAAGGGGTCAGCCATTTAGAACGGAGACGAGGAAACACTTTTTCTCACAGAGAGTTGTGAGTCTGTGGAATTCTCTGCTTCAGAGGGCGGTGGAGGCCGTTTCTCTGGATGCTTTCAAGAGAGAGCTAGAAACATAGAAACATAGAAATTAGGTGCAGGAGTAGGCCATTCGGCCCTTCGAGCCTGCACTGCCATTCAATATGATCATGGCTGGTCATCCAACTCAGTATTAAAGAAGGAACTGCAGATGCTGGAGAATCGAGGGTTACACAAAAAGCTGGAGAAACTCAGCGGGTGCAGCAGCATCTAAGGAGCGAAGGAGATAGGCGACGTTTCGGGTCGAGACCCTTCTTCAGACTGGTCCCTGACGGGCGGTGTTAAGTCCCACGGCCATTGAAGCCGTGGGACTTAACACCGAGGAAATGGGCACCGTTTCGGGTCGAAACTCTGAAGGAAATAGGCAACGTTTCCTGTTTCCTTCGCTCCTTAGATGCTGCTGCACCCGCTGAATTTCCCCAGCTTTTTGTGTAACCATCCAACTCATTATCCTGTACCTGCCTTCTCTCCATACCCTCTGATCCCTTTAGCCACAAGGGCCACATCCAACTCCCTCTTAAATATAGCCAATGAACTGGCCTCAACTACCTTCTGTGGCAGAGAATTCCAGAGACTCAACACTCTCTGTGTGAAAAAAGTATTTCTCATCTCGGTCTTAAAGGATTTCACCCTTATCCTTTCTATGTTTCTAGATAGGGCTCTTAAAAATAGCGGAGTCAGGGGATATGGGGAGAAGGCAGGAACGGGGTACTGATTGGGGATGATCAGCCATGATCACATTGAATGGCGGTGCTGGCTCGAAGGGCTGAATGGCCTTCTCCTGCACCTATTGTCTATTGTCTATTGTTTGTCGGTTACTTGGTCCCTAGTGTGTGTAGGATAGTACAGTGATAGTCGGCATGGGCTCGTGGGCTCTCAAGGAGACATGCGGGCTGGCCCAGTGGTGCCTTACACCACCAGAGCCCTGGGTTCGAACCTGACCTCGTGTGCTGTCTGTATGTAGTTTGTACATTCTCTCTGTGATCGCGTGGGTTTTCTCCGGGTGCTCCGGTTTCCTCCCACACGCCAAAGACGCACAGGTCTGACAATAGACAATAGGTGCAGGGAGGAGGCCATTCGGCCCTTCGAGCCAGCACCGCCATTCAATGTGATCATGGCTGATCATCCCCAATCAGTACCCCATACCTGCCTTCTCCCCATATCCCCTGACTCCGCTATTTTTAAGAGCCCTACCTAGCTCTCTCTTGAAAGCATCCAAGGTGTGTGTGTTAATTGGTTTTGGAAAACAAAATTAAATTAAATAATAAAGTGGATCATAGAAACATAAAAACATAGAAATAAGGTGCAGGAGTAGGCCATTCGGCCCTTCGAGCCTGCACCGCCATTCAATATGATCATGGCTGATCATCCAACTCAGTATCCCGTACCTGCCTTCTCTCCATACCCCCTGATCCCTTTAGCCACAAGGGCCACATCTAACTCCCTCTTAAATATAGCCAATGAACTGGCCTCAACTACCCTCTGTGGCAGAGAGTTCCAGAGACCCACCACTCTCTGTGTGAAAAAAGTCCTTCTCATCTGGGTCCTTCTGTCCTTTGTCTCAGATCAGTCTTTGTCTCTACAACAAATTCAATGGGCCGAATGGCCTACCCTTTGCTTCTATTTCCTTGCAGGGGGGAATGCCGGTTAAGATTGTTCGGCACGGACTTGAAGGGCCGAGATGGCCTGTTTCCGTGCTGTAATTGTTATATGTTATATGTTATAAGATGCCCCCCCCCCCCCGGAATTGAGGCCAAAGGTTTCTCATTTCTGTGTAGGAATAAACTGCAGACTCTGGTTTAAACCGTAGATAGGCACAGCATGCCGGAGTAACCCAGCGGGACAGGCAGCATTGCTGGAGAGAAGGGAGGGTTGACGATTTGGGTCGAGACCCTTCTTCAGACGTCACCCCTTCCTTCTCTCCAGAGATGCTGCCTGTCCCGCTGGGTTTCTCATTCATGATTAGCGCTGTTGTCCTGGTTACGTCAAAGCCAGTGGAAGTTTGTTAGAGAATAAAACAATGTGGCTTATATTCAGATCGCACCTCGGGAAATCAAAGCATCTCAAATGGATGGAAACAAAGGCTCACTGTTTGAGCGCCTTGCTCGACCAGAAGACATGGAGCCTGACTTAATGTGAGGCAGGAAAATAACTGCCTGGGTCACTTGTGTAGCAAGGAGAGGCACAGCATGCCGGAGTAACTCAGCGGGACAGGCAGCATCTCTGGAGAGAAGGAACGGGTGACGTTTCAGGTCGAGACCCTTCTTCATGGATCTTATAGGAACTTACAAGATTCTTAAGGGGTTGGACAGGCTAGATGCAGGAAGATTGTTCCCGATGTTGGGGAAGTCCAGGACAAGGGGTCACAGCTTAAGGATAAGGGGGAAATCCTTTAGGACCGAGATGAGAAGGAATTTTTTCACACAGAGAGTGGGGGGTCTCTGGAACTCTCTGCCACAGAGGGTAGTTGAGGCCAGTTCATTGGCTATATTTAAGAGGGAGTTAGATGTGGCCCTTGTGGCTAAGGGGATCAGAGGGTATGGAGAGAAGGCAGGTACGGGATACTGAGTTGGATGATCAGTCATGATCATATTGAATGGCGGTGCAGGCTCGAAGGGCCGAATGGCCTACTCCTGCACCTAATGTCTATGTTTCTATGTTTCAGTGTCGGGGAGAAGGAAACAAGAGATGTAGACGCTGATATAGGGGGATATCGATCAAATGAATGACAAGTATGCCAAAAATTTAAAATGAAGGGTAGAGCCCACAATGGTCCATTGTTGGCTGTGGGCAAGGTGAAGATGAGTTCTACAGGCAATGAAACTCAACAGGGTGACAGTGAAAGGATTGAGTCCAATTCAAAACGTCAGCTGTTCCGCCTCCTATTCACCTATTCCTGCACATCAGTGTGAAGGAGGGTCTCGACCCGAAACATGACCCATCCATATTCTCCAGAGATGCTGCCTGACCCGCTGTGTTACTCTAGCACTCAGGGTGGGTGGCACGGTAGAGCTGCTGCCTCACAGCGCCAGAGACCCGGGTTCCATCCAGACCTCGGATGCTGTCTGTGTGGAGTTTCCACGTTCTCCTTCTGAGCTGCGTGGGTTTCCTCCCACGTGCAGGTTTGTAGGTTAATTGGCTTCGGTAAAATTGAAGTCTGAAGAAGGGTTTCGGCCCGAAACGTTGCCTATTTCCTTCGCTCCATAGATGCTGCTGCACCCGCTGAGTTTCTCCAGCACTTTTGTCTACCTTCGGTATAATTGTAAGTTGTGTGTAGGATAGAACTGTTGCACAAGTGATTGTTGGCCGGCATGGACTAGATGGGCCGAAGTGCCTGCTTGCACGTTGTATCTCAGAACTAAACCACTTTGTGTCTAGTATATGATGGCTATGCAGAGGATGCATAGGAGAATCACAAAGGTTGTACTGGGGCTGAATCATGAGAGTGCTTCCAACTTTTTTAATTAGGTGTTTGTTTAGAAACATAGAAACATAGAAAAGTAAGTGAAGGAGTAGGCCATTCGGCCCTTCGAGCCTGCGCCGTCATCCAATATGATCATGGCTGATCATCCAACTCAGTATCCTGTACCTGCCTTCTCTCCATACCCCCTGATCCCTTTAGCCACAAGTGCCACATCTAACTCCCTCTTAAATAGAGCCAATGAACTGGCCTCAACGAACTTCTGTGGCAGAGAATTCCAGAGAGTCACCACTCTCTGTGTAAAAAATGTTTTCCTCATCTCGGTCCTAAAGGAATTCCCCCTTATCCTGAAACTGTGACCCCTTGTTCTGGACTCCCCCAACATCGGGAACAATCTTCCTGCATCTAGCCTGTACAGCCCCTTAAGAATTTTGTAAGTTTCTATAAGATCCCCCCCTCAATCTTCTAAATTCCAGTGAGTACAAGCCGAGTCTATCCAATCTTTCCTCATATGAAAGTCCTGACATCCCAGGATTGACTCACCACTCTCTGTGTGAAAAAAGATCTTCTCATCTCGGTCCTAAAGGAATTCCCCCTTATCCTGAAACTGTGACCCCGTGTTCTGGACTTCCCCAACATCGGGAACAATCTTCCTGCATCTAGCCTGTACAGCCCCTTAAGAATTTTGTAAGTTTCTATAAGATCCCCCCCTCAATCTTCTAAATTCCAGTGAGTACAAGCCGAGTCTATCCAGTCTTTCTTCATATGGAAGTCCTGACATCCCAGGAATCAGTCTGGTACCTGGAAAGAGAAAGAAAGCAATTGAGAGTTTAGAATTATGATTGTACAGAAATACTGTGAAAAAAATATTTTTGCAAGCTCTGCAATCATAATCACTATCTTTTATAGTATTCTTATTGCGTTAACATCCTTTCCTCTAGCCTCACAATTCACACCTTATCCCACAAGCTTTTGCCTCCTTTTAATCTCTGCCGGGCAGGTGGGACTAGTTTCGATGGGACATGTTGGGTGGCATGGGCAAGTTGGGCCGAAGGGCCTGTATGACTCTATGATTCTGGCCTTTGTTGAGGCAGGAACTATATGAAACATTTAGACAGGTAAACATAGAAACATAGACAATAGGTGCAGGAGTAGGCCATTCGGCCCTTCGAGCCAGCACCGCCATTCAATGTGATCATGGCTGATCATCCAAAATCAGAATCCCCGTACCTGCTTTCCCCCTCCCCACATCCCTTGATTCCGTTAGCCCCAAGAGCTAAGAGGTATGTGGATAGGACATGTTTGGAGGGATATGGGCCAAGCGCAGGCAGGTGGAACTAGTTTCGATGGGACATGTTGGGTGGCATGGGCAAGTTGGGCCGAAGGGCCTGTATGATTCTGGCCTTTGTGCACCATCTGCCATTCAACCCTCCACTCCATCACATGTATCTACCTATCACTTGCCAGACTTTATCCTGCCCTCATCTCTCTCCCAGCGTTCTCTCCTCATCTACAATCAGTCTGAAGAAGGGTCCCGGACCGAAACGTCCCCTCTCCACGTTCTCCACAGATGTTGCCTGACCCGCTGAGTTACTCCAGCACTTTGTGTGTCTTTTTTATGTCACACCTTGGGGAATAGAAACTTAGAAACATAGAAAATAGGTGCAGGAGTAGGCCATTCGGCCCTTCTAGCCAGCAACGCCATTCAATGTGATCATGGCTGATCATCCAAAATCAATACCCCGTTCCTGCTTTTACCCCATATCCCTTAATTCCGTTAGCCCTCAGAGCTAAATCTAACTCCCTCTTGAGAAAACTGAATCTGCCTCCACTGCCTTCTGTGGCAGAGAATTCCACAGATTCACAGGTAGACAAAAATGCTGGAGAAACTCAGCGGGTGCAGCACCATCTATGGAGCGAAGGAAATAGGCAACCTTTTAGGGCCGAAACCCTTCTACAGATTCACAACTCTCTGGGTGAAAACATTTTTCCTCATCTCAGTCCTAAATGGCTCACCCCTTATTCTTAAACTGTATGACCCCAGGTTCTGGACTCCCCCAACATGGGGAACATTTTTTCCTGCATCTAGCCTGCCCAATCCCTTAAGAATTTTTCAATGATTCTATAAGATAGGTTTAACTGTTGGGCTCTGATTTATTTTATTGTTTTAAGAAGGAACTGCAGATGCTGGAAAATCGAAGGTAGACAAAAATGCTGGAGAAACTCAGCGGGTGCAGCAGCATCTGTGGAGCGAAGGAAATAGGCAACGTTTCGGGCCGAAACCGAAGGGTTTCGGCCCGAAACGTTGCCTATTTCCTTCAGGATTTCGGCCCGAAACGTTGCCTATTTCCTTCAGGATTTCGGCCCGAAACGTTGCCTATTTCCTTCAGGGTTTCGGCCCGAAACGTCGCCTATTTCCTTCGCTCCATAGATGCTGCTGCACCCGCTGAGTTTCTCCAGCATTTTTGTACACAGTGGAAAGACAATACATGATTACAATCAACCCATTTATACCGTATGGATGCACGATGAGGGAATAACGTTGAGTGCAAGGTGAAGCCAGCAAAGTCTGATCAAGGATAGTCCGAGCGTCACAAATGAGGTAGATACTAGTTCAGGACCGCTCTCTGGTTGTGGTAGGATGGTTCAATTGCCTGATAACAGCCGGGAAGAAACTGTCCCTGAATCTGGAGGTTTCGGCCCGAATGGGGGTGGGGGTGGGGATAGGGGTGGGGAGTGGGGGTGGGGGTGGGGGTGTGGGGTGGGGGTGGGGAGTGGGGGGTGGGGTGGGGAGTGGGGGTGGGGGTGGGGGGTGGGGGAGGAGAGTGGGGGTGGGGGTGGGGAGTGGGGGTGGGGGTGGGGGTAGGGGGTGGGGGAGGGGAGTGGGGGTGGGGGTGGGGATGGGGGTGGGGGTGGGGGTGGGGGGGTGGGGGTGGGGGGTGGGGGAGGGGAGTGGGGGTGGGGGTGGGGGGGTGGGGATGGGGGGTGGGGGTTGAGGGTGGGGGTGGGGGTGGGGGGTGGGGGTGGGGGGGGTGATAATGAAGATGAGGTGTTTATTTAAACGAATGGCGGAGAACGATGTGTAAACCATAAATCCAGCTTCTAATTTTTTGCCACTTAATAGCTGAGCACTAAAAGCCGACAGTTATATCCAACGCTGGCTCGGCCACTGTGCAGGAATCAAATAAATTGAACTGAATTGAACACTAATAGATCCTTAAACTGGTACATGGAGAGAAATAGCTCTTCAGATTCACGCTGTTAAGTGGCGCATCTTATAAAGTGCAGTGAAGCCAATTTTCAAAGGCAAACAAGAGCCTTGAAGGCATTAATGAAGATAAATTTTGCACTGAATCTGTTAAAGGATGGGACCATGTTTGGGCTGCCATTAAAATGTATTAGATCCAAAATGTAAATCCAAAAGACCTTGGAAATCAGGGAAGGAAGGTTGTTAATCTGCTTTTGACAGCAGAGGGCTGGTATGACTTCCCTTGGTGTGCAGGCTCGGAATATGTGCTGCTCCATGGTTTGGTTGCATGGGTTAACTCTTGGGCGAGTCCAATCTGAAACTCAAATCAAGGATAATCCGAGGGTCACCAATGAGACAGGGAGCAGTCCTGAACTACCATCTGCCTCATCGATCACATAGAAACATAGAAGATAGGTGCAGGAGTAGGCCATTTGGCCCTTCTAGCCTGCACCGCCATTCAATATGATCATGGCTGATCATCCAACTCAGTATCCTGTACCTGCCTTCTCTCCATACCCCCTGATCCCTTTAGCCACAAGGGCCACATCTAACGCCCTCTTAAATATAGCCAATGAACTGGCCTCAACTACCTTCTGTGGCAGAGAGTTCCACAGATTCACCACTCTCTGTGTGAACAATGTTCTTCTCATCTCGATGACCCTCGGATCCTTGGTCAGACTTTGCTGGTCTTACCTTGCACTAAACGTCATTCCCTCACCATTCGCTGCCATCAAGCATGTTTAATGTTTTATGTGTCATTATATATATGTCATATGCCGAGAGAATGGAGCAGCTGGGCTTGTACACTCTGGAGTTTAGAAGGATGAGAGGACATCTCATTGAAACATATAAGATTATTAAGGGTTTGGACACGCTAGAGGCAGGAAACATGTTCTCGATGTTGGGGCAGTCCAGAACCAGGGGCCACACAGTTTAAGAATAAGGGGTAAGCCATTTAGAACGGAGACGAGGAAACACTTTTTCTCACAGAGAGTGGTGAGTCTGTGGAATTCTCTGCCCCAGAGGGCGGTGGAGGCCGGTTCTCTGGATGCTTTCAAGAGAGAGCTAGATAGGGATCTTGAAGATAGTGGGGTCAGGGGATATGGGGAGAAGGCAGGAACAGGGTACTGATTGGGGATGATCAGCCATGATCAGATTGAATGGTGGTGCTGGCTTGAAGGGCCGAATGGCCTCTACTCCTGCACCTATTGTCTGTTGTCTATTGTCTATGAATTGTTTACTGTATGTCGTGTTGTTACTAACGAGCGGAGCACCAAAGCAAATTCCTTGTATGTGAACATATTTGGCCAAAATACGTATTCATTCATTCAAAGTCCCAGGTTCGATCCCGACGTCGGGTGCTGTCTGTACGGAGTTTGTACGTTCTCCCCGCATGGGTTTTCCCCGGGTGCTCTGTAAGGCAGTAATGCCCCCTGTCCCACTTAGGAAACCTGAACGGAAACCTCTGGAGACTTTGCGCCCCACCCAAGTTTTCCGTGCAGTTCCCAGAGGTTTTCGTCAGTCTCCCTAATGGTCGAAAGTGGTTTCCGCTTATTCTATGTTCTAGGAGATTCCCAGAGATTTTTGTCCACCTTCAACTAGCATCGCAACCGGCTTCGACTACAAAAATTACCGATTTTTAAACGGAAACCACTTTCGACCATTAGGGAGACTGACAAAAACCTCCGGGAACCGCACGGAAACCTCGGGTGGGGTGCAAAGTCTCCAGAGGTTTCCGTTCATGTTTCCTAAGTGGGACAGGGGCATAACTCTACCGCTGCGCCACCATGTCACCCTAACCTGTGCCACCCTCCCAGTGACCTGTGTCGGTTTCGTCCCACACTGCAATGATGTGTAGGTTTGTAGGTTAATTGGCTTGGCTCAGTCAGTGGCACCAAGGAATAGACTGGGTGACATCCAAGAATAGTTTGGTGACTGTCCACTGGAGAGACAGTTGACGGCACGGAAAGACAGCACCCGGGACTGGCTGGGTTAGCGCCCCAGTCTGTGCCCTTCATGGGAAAGACACCCAATAAATTTACGGAAAGGCCGAATGAACCGCCGTGGTCTAAAAATCCATCAGGCGAGAATGAAATGCTCGGAGAAGGAGAAAGAGATTCAGCGCACGCACGGGCCTTGAACCTGGTGAGATGCAGGAGGAGCCCGGCCAGGACTCACCCCACAGAGCCCAGTCCCTCCACGCACTAGAGTCTCCCAGCCCCTGCAGAGCAAAGATCCTATAGCGGAGCAAGATAGACCACTCCTGCTAAATGCAATGGGGCTGACGTGTAGTACGCAACGGAGCGGAACGTGGGCCTTTTCTTCATCCATTTCAGTAACCCGATCCGACCCGACCCGACCCGACCCGACCCGACCCGACCCGACCCGACCCGACCCGACCCGCAGTGTAATCAACGTTGCGGGGGAACAGTTTGTGTTAATAAATTATAATTCTGAAAACGAGAAGATTTTTCCCAAAGAACTTTTATTTTTACGAGGATGTTTCCGTAACTGGCTTCCGTCTCCGCACTAGTATCTTTGCTCCTCTACGGGATCTCTGGTGCGGAGACGGAAGCCGGTTACGGAAATGGGGCCGGAAATTCCCCGTGAATCTGCCCATGACCGTACTACGTCTTTTTCGTCGAGTGGTCTATCTTTGGATCTTTGCTGCAGAGTGGTTACTAAGATGACCAATCCGTGGGCGGTTGCTGCTCGGGGCCTGATCAACCCCGGCTGGGTCGCCTGGGCGAGGGTGTCTGATGTTGTGAGACCCGAAACACTCGATGACCCAGGTCACATCACATAGAAACATAGAAACATAGAAAATAGGTGCAGGAGTAGGCCATTCGGCCCTTCGAGCCTGCACCGCCATTCAATATGATCATGGCTGATCATCCAACTCAGTATCCCGTACCTGCCTTCTCTCCATACCCTCTGATCCCCTTAGCCACAAGGGCCACATCTAACTCCCTCTTAAATATAGCCAATGAACTGGCCTCAACTACCCTCTGTGGCAGAGAATTCCAGAGACCCACCACTCTCTGTGTGAAGAAAGTCCTTCTCATCTCGGTCCTAAAGGATTTCCCCCTTATCCTTAAGCTGTGGCCCCTTGTCCTGGACCTCCCCAACATCGGGAACAATCTTCCTGCATCTAGCCTGTCCAACCCCTTAAGAATTTTGTAAGTTTCTATAAGATCCCCCCTCAATCTCCTAAATTCTAGAGAGTATAAACCGAGCCTATGCAGTCACTGAGGATGTGTCCCAGCGCATCTACAAGATGTATCTTTCTCTCATTGTAAATTGTGTGTGTGTGTGTGTGTGTGTGTGTGTGTGTGTGTGTGTGTGTGTGTGTGTGTGTGTGTGTGTGTGTGTGTGTGTGTGTGTGTGTGTGTGTGCGTGCATATGTGTGCGTGCGTGCGTGCGAGCGTGCGCGTGTGTGCGTGTGCATGTGTGCGTGCGTGCGTGCATATGTGTGCGTGCGTGCGAGCGTGCGCGTGCGTGCGTGCGTGTGTGAGTGAGTGCGTGCGTGCGTGCGTGCGCGTGTGTGCGTGCGTGCGTGCGTGTGCGTGCGTGCGTGCGTGCGTGTGCGTGTGTGTGCGTGCGTGCGTGCGTGCGTGCGTGTGTGTGTGAGTGAGTGCGTGCGTGCGTGCGTGCGAGTGTGTGCGTGCGTGCGTGCGTGTGCGTGCGTGTGCGTGTGTGTGAGTGCGTGCGTGCGTGCGTGCGCGCGTGTGCGTGCTGCATGCGTGTGCGTGCGTGCGTGCGTGTGCGCGTGTGTGTGAGTGTAGGATAGTGTCAAGGTGCGGGGATCGCAGTTCGGCGCGGACTCGGTCGACCTGTCTCCGCGCTGTATGTCTAAACTAAATTAAAACAAAAGACTCTAGAGTCCCTATTGCATCATCTTGCTTTCATTGTGTGTGTGGTCACATTGCTCGCTTCCCCTGCGATGGGAACGCAATAATTGTAAGAAGGATCTGCAGATTTTAAAAACAGTTTTTATCCACGAGTAGTTACTCTACTCAACAGCCAAAAATCTGTAGCCTCCCTTTGATCTGGTATTTTGTTGGTTCACATGCTTGATCAATGGTGTTTTATCATTAATGTTTTATTATTATTAATGTTTAGTGTTTTCTGAGTCATTCGTAACTGTCACTGTTTGTCATGTTGTTACTTGTGGGCGGAGCACCAAGGCAAATTCCTTGTATGTGAATACTTGGCCAATAAACTTACTGACTTAGTTACTTCCAGATGCTGATTTAAACCGTAGATAGACCCAAAATGCTGGAGTAACTCAGCGGGACAGACAGCGGTGCTCTCCAGAGAAAATTGGAGATTTGGTGAAGTTTCAGGTCAAGACCCTTTTTCAGACGCGATTATTAAGTCTGAAGAAGGGTCTCAACCCATCACATTGTGTGTCCTTTTGTGTATTAACCAGGGAGAACTGAGGGTCTGAAGAAGGGTCTCGACCCTAAACGCTAGCCGTTCCTTGTCTCCAGAGATGTTGCCTGTCCCGCTGAGTTACACCAGCTTTTTCCATTTATCTGGGAATGCAATAATCACAATCGCACCTTTCCCATGTTGCTCCTGCTCCTGCTGGAGTATTCTCCGGCCGGAGGCATTTCAAACTCCACAGGAATGCTTTGGAGTTTTTAAGGATTATAGATTAACGCGGCAAGGTGGCGCAGCAGGTAGAACTGCTGCCTCTCACGGCACCGTTGACCCGCACAGAGTACAGTGATGACCACACCTGCTGTCTGTGTGGAGTTTGCACGCTCTCCCTATGACCGTGTGGGCTTTCTCCTGGTGCTCCCGATTTCCCCCCACGTGCGGTTATGCAGGACGAACGGCCCCCTGTAAATTGCCCTTAGTGTGTAAGGAGTGGATAAGAAAATGGGATACCATAAAACGAGTGGACTTAATGGGCCGAAGGGCCTGTTTCCATACAGTATCTCTAAACCCCGTGGGTCGGCAGGGTGGCTGCTGCCTCACAGGGCCAGAGACCCAGGTTCGATCCTGACTACGGGTGCTGTCTGTACGGAGTTTGCACGTTCTCCCTGCGACTGTGTGGGTTTTCTCCAGGAGCTCCTGTCTCCTCCACACTCCAAAGACGTGCAGGTTTGTAAGTCAGTTGGCTTCGGTAAAATTGCAAATTGTTCCCAGTGTGCGTAGGATAGTGTTTGCGGACTCGGTGGGACGAAGGGCCTGATTCCGTTCTATATCTCGAAACAAAACTAATCTCTGAACGAAAGTAAAAAGTTGTTAAATGAGTGAGAAAAGGGCTGCTAAATAGTGGGGGGAAATGGAGAACGTGGCAGGGGAAGGAATTTTATAAAGTCCAAAATCCTGCCCACTAGATTCCATTCTTCATCTCTGCTAAGATCCAGTGAAGTGCCTCAGGCCGAGATGGATGCTGTTCCAGCTGAGATGTTAATGAGCCCCATGTCCTTGCTGAGAGAACCACTGACACCACTTTGATAGAGAGAACCGTCTCTCTGTGGTTTCCTGCTCAATAATTCATCCCTCTACCAATATTAGTCGCACTAATTTAGCTTTATTTTCTTTAGTTGTGGAGATACAGCACGGAAACGGGCCCTTCGGCCCATCGAGTCCACACTGTCATAGAAACATATAGACATAGAAAATAGGTGCAGGAGTAGGCCATTCGGCCCTTCAAGCCTGCACCGCCATTCAATGTGATCATGGCTGATCATCCAACTCAGTATCCCGTACCTGCCTTCTCTCCATACCCCCTGATCCCTTTAGCCACAAGCGCCACATCTAACGCCCTCTTAAATATAGCCAATGAACTGGCCTCAACTACCTTCTGTGGCAGAGAATTCCAGAGACTCACCACTCTCTGTGTGAAAAATGTTTTCCTCATCTCGGTCCTAAAGGAATTCCCCCTTATCCTTAGACTGTGACCCCTTGTTCTGGACATCCCCAACATCGGGAACAATCTTCCTGCATCTAGCTTGTCCAACCCCTTAAGAATTTTGTACGTTTCTATACGATCCCCCCTCAATCTTCTAAATTCTAGCGAGTACAAGCCGAGTCTATCCAGTTTTTCCTCATATGAAAGTCCTGACATCCCAGGAATCAGTCTGGTGAATCTTCTCTGTACCCCCTCTATGGCAACGATGTCTTTCCTCAGATTTGGAGGAAACCCGTTCACACTAGTTTTTAATTTTAGTTTTCGAGGTACAGCGCGGAAACAGGCCCTTCGGCCCATCGTGTCCGTGCCAACCAGCCATCCCCACTCATTAACACAAGCGGGGTTAGTACTTCCACCAATGTGAAGCACTTTGGCCAACGAGAGTTGTGTTTTAAATGTGCTATAGAAATAAAAGTGACTTGACTTGACACACCTTCACACACCTGGGGCAATTTACACTGATACAGAGTATAGAAACCCAAACCAATTCACCCACAAACCTGCACGTCTTTGGAGTGTGGGAGGGAACCGGAGCACCCGGAGAAAACCCACACGGTCACGGGGAGAACGTGCAAACTCCGTACAGACAGCATCCGTAGTCGGGATCGAACCCGGTGAGGCAGCAACTCTACCGCCGCACCACCGTGCCGTCCACAATAGTTCCATGTTATCCTAGTTACAGCGCCAGTGACCCGGGTTCGATCCTGACTACGGGTGCTGTCTGTGCGGAGTTTGTACGTTCTCCCCGTGACATGGGTGGCATGGACTCTGAGGGCCGAAGGGCCTGAATCTACACTGTATCTCCAACCTAAACTACATTCGCCTATTAACTAATATTCAGGCATCTCGGTGGCACAGCGGTAGAGTTGCTGCCTCACAGCGCCAGAGACCCTGACTGCGGGTGCTGCCTGTACGGAGTTTGCATGTTCTCCCCCGTGACCACGTGGGTTTTTTCCGGGTGCTCCGGTTTCCTCCCACACTCCAAAGACGTGCAGGTTTGTTGAGGGTAATTGGAATCCCAAAAGATTGTAAATTGTTCCCTAGTGTGTGTGTGTGTGTGTGTGTGTGTGTGTGTAGGATAGTGTTAGTGTGCGGGGTGATCGCTGGTCATCACGGACTCGGTGGGCCGAAGGGCCTGTTTCCATACTGTACTAAACTAAACTAAAATATGCAGCCCTTTGGTTCCCCAGTGTGTAGGATAGTGTTACTGCACAGGCTTAAGGGGTTGGACAGGCTAGATGCAGGGAGATTGTTCCCGATGTTGGGGAAGTCCAGGACAAGGGGTCACAGCTTAAGGATAAGGGGCAAATCCTTTAGGACCGAGATGAGAAGGAATTTTTTCACACAGAGAGTGGTGGGTCTCTGGAACTCTCTGCCACAGAGGGTAGTTGAGGCCAGTTCATTGGCTATATTTAAGAGGGAGTTAGATGTGGCCCTTGTGGCTAAGGGGATCAGGGGGTATGGAGAGAAGGCAGGTACGGGATACTGAGTTGGATGATCAGCCATGATCACATTGAATGGCGGTGCAGGCTCGAAGGGCCGAATGGCCTACTCCTGCACCTAATTTCTATGTTTCTATGGCTGATCGCTGGTCAGCACAGACCCGGTGGGCCGAAGGGCCTGTATCTTTAAAGTGCAAAGTCTATAGTTCAAACTCAGGAGCCATGCATGTAAGGAAGTTGTCAGAAGGCAGTGTGCGTGGTTTCCCAGTGCGTTAGACAAGGAGTTAATCCGCTCACCTTAACATAATTTTAATGATCCCAGGGGGGAAACATACACCACAGCTCCCCACTGAATGAATATCACATCACAGATGGAATAGGATTCGGGGAGACAGGGATCAGTGTGTTAATTAAAGCACCATGCTAAGTCAGAGCTGGTAAATACATGGATATAATTGCAGGGGACATGTTCAACACCTGTAGACGGGTACATATAGTGACAGATCGCCAGAGCTCGTGAAATGTGGGATAAAAACCTGGCTAATTATTCTGGAGTTACTGGAGCACGGCACGGTGGCGCAGGGATATAGTTACACAGAAACATAGACAATAGGTGCAGGAGTAGAGGCCATTCGGCCCTTCGAGCCAGCACCGCCATTCAATATGATCACGGCTGATCATCCAACTCAGTATCCTGTACCTGCCTTCTCTCCATACCCTCTGATCCCTTTAGCCACAGGGGCCACATCTAACTCCCTCTTAAATATAGCCAATGACCTGGCCTCAACTACCTTCTGTGGCAGAGAATTCCACAGATTCACCACTCTCTGTGTGAAAAATGTTTTTCTCATCTCGGTCCTAAAAGACTTCCCCCTTATCCTTAAACTGTGTGACCCCTTGTTCTGGACCTCCCCAACATCGGGAACAATCTTCCTGCATCTAGCCTGTCCAACCTCTTAAGAATTTTGTACGTTTCTATAAGATCCCCCCTCAATCTTCTAAATTCTAGCGAGTACAAGCCGAGTCCAGACTGATTCCTGGGGTGGCAGGACTTTCATATGAGGAAAGACTGGATAGTCTTTCCTCATATGGAAGTCCTGCCATCCCAGGAATCAGTCTGGTGAACCTTCTCTGTACCCCCTCTATGGCAAGAATGTCTTTCCTCAGAGCCCCCCCGGTTCATTCTTCACCTCTGGTGCTGTCCGTATCGAGTTTGTACGTTCTTCCCGAAGCCATGGTGAGTTTTCTCCGGGTGCTTCCCGAAGGCGTACGGGTTTGTAGGCTAATTGGCTCCCGTGAATTGTAAATTATCCCTGGTGTGTGTTGGATAACCCTGTCCCACTTTGGCTGTTTTTAGGCGACTGTCATAGCAGGCGTCCGAAAAACCCGCGACTGGACCCCCCCCTTTGACATAAAATTTGAAATAGAATCATAACTTTAACAACAACAAAAAACTGAAGTCAGCTCCGGTGACAACCTATGTTAAAGAAGGAACTGCAGATGCTGGAGAATCGAGGGTTACACAAAAAGCTGGAGAACTGGCGACAATAACGACAGCAACTACGTTGGGAGAAGTCAAGCTGCGCTCATTGGCGTCAAACCCACTGTCGCCGACTGTCTCCGAAAAATTTCCAACACGTTGAAAATCCAGCGGCGACCAGAACGACGCTACGACTCTTTGGGCGAGTGAGGAGACGTCTCACGACCGTACAGTCGACACCCCGGCAACCCAGTCGCCTGTAGTCGCCTAAAAAATACCCTCAGTTGGACAGGCCCTTTAGTGTGTGGGGATCGCTGGTCAGCGCAGACTCGGTGGGTCGAAGGGTCTCTTTCCCCGCTGAATCTCTAAATTCATCTCAACTAAACGAAACTCGATTCAAGGCATGTTGGCCTTTATAACACGGGGAATCAAATAACAAGAGGAATCTAATGCAGTCTGCTGTCACGTGTACTGAGGTACAGTGGAACGCTTTTTGTCCCGTGCTGACCAGCCAGTGCAAAGATTACATTCGGGCCGTCCACAGTGCACCAAAGACATTTCAAGGTTAATAACAAGGTTAATTCCCGGGATGGCGGGACTGTCATATACTGAGAGAATGGAGCGGCTGGGCTTGTACACTCTGGAGTTTAGAAGGATGAGAGGGGATATAGGAGCAAAGAGGTCCTTCTGCAGTTGTACAGAGCCCTTGTGAGACCACACCTGGAGTATTGTGTGCAGTTTTGGTCCCCTAATTTGAGGAAGGACATTCTTGCTATTGAGGGAGTGCAGCGTAGGTTTACAAGGCTAATTCCCGGGATGGCGGGACTGTCATATGCTGAGAGAATGGAGCAGCTGGGCTCGTACACTCTGGAGTTTAGAAGGATGAGAGGGAATCTCATTGAAACATATGAGATTGTTAAGGGTTTGGACGCACTAGAGGCAGGAAACATGTTCCCGATGTTGGGGGTCCAGAACCAGGGGCCACACACAGTTTAAGAATAAGGAGTAAGCCATTTAGAACGGAGACGAGGAAACACTTTTTCTCACAGAGAGTGGTGAGTCTGTGGAATTCTCTGCCTCAGAGGGCGGTGGAGGCAGGTTCTCTGGATGCTTTCCAGAGAGAGCTAGATAGGGCTCTTAAAAATAGCGGAGTCAGGGGATATGGGGAGAAGGCAGGAACGGGGTACTGATTGGGGATGATCAGCCATGATCACAGTGAATGGCAGTGCTGGCTCAAAGGGCCGAATGGCCTACTCCTGCACCTATTGTCTATTGTCTATTAACTGAATTCAACTACTGGCATGACTTCAGTTCCTGCTGCCAGTAGGAACACAAACCAACCTCCTGTTTCTCATTCCCAAGATGTCCAAGCAGTTGTTTGAAAATAGTGTGGAGTTCTTGCAAGCTGTCCGGACATCTTTAAGGTGGAGATGGACAGATAGTTGATCAGTGCGGGTGTCAGGGGTTATGGGGAGAAGGCAGGGGAATGGGGATAGGAGGGAGAGATAGATCAGGCACGATTGAATGGCACAGTAGACTTGATGGGTCAAATGGCCTAATTCTGAATTTGTGGATTTGTGGAATTCCCTGCCACAGAGGGCAGTGGAGGCCAAGTCACTGGATGGATTTAAGAGAGAGTTGGATAGAGCTCTAGGGGCTAGTGGAGTCAAGGGATATGGGGAGAAGGCAGGCACGGGTTATTGATTGGGGACGATCAGCCATGAGGCCAGTTCATTGGCTATATTTAAGAGGGAGTTAGATGCGGCCCTTGTGGCTAAAGGGATCAGGGGGTATGGAGAGAAGGCAGGTACAGGATACTGAGTTGGATGATCAGCCATGATCATATTGAATGGCTGTGCAGGCTTGAAGGGCCGAATGGCCTCCTCCTGCACCTATCTTCTATGTTTCTATGTTTCTGCTCCTCTAACATGAAGATGAGCAGAGGGGTCGTGCAAGCTTTGCCGTTTGCCGGTTGGCACGGACCAGGAGCGGTGAACAATGCCGGTGATGTTTGGTTTGCAGATGAGCATTTATCCTATTGTGTCGAGCTTAAAGCAGCGTCTAATGAGCCTGAGCCGTCTCGATCCCAGCTCCCAGCGGCAGTAAGACTCTGCCCGCAAATCCCCCGCTAATTGGGTGTAATTCAGCGATCCCCCCACCCACCACGTCACGGAACCAGGGGCAGAGAGAGCGAGAGGGAGATATATGCCACACTCCTGCTGGTCATACAGCACGGAAACAGGCCCTTCGGCCCACTGAGTCCGTGCTGACCAGCGATCCCTGTACACAAGCACCATCCTACACACACTAGGGACAATTTACATTTTACACCAATGCAATTAGCCCGCAAACCTGTCCACCTTTGGAGTTGCGGGAGTCACTATTTTCAACCCAGGGGCCACACACACAGTTTAAGAATAAGGAGTAAGCCATTTAGAACGGAGACGAGGAAACACTTTTTCTCACAGAGAGTGGCGAGTCTGTGGAATTCTCTGCCTCAGAGGGCGGTGGAGGCCGGTTCTCTGGATACTTTAAAGAGAGAGCTAGATAGGGCTCTTAAAAATAGCGGAGTCAGGGGATATGGGGAGAAGGCAGGAACGGGGTACTGATTGGGGACTGATTACGGCTGCTGACTGTGCGGAGTTTGCACGTTCTCCTCGCGACCGTGTGGGTTTTCTCCGGGTGCTCCGGCTTCCTCCCACATCGCAAAGACGTGCAGGTTTCTGTAGGATTTGTAAATTGTACCCAGTGTGTGCGGGCATCGCTGGTCGGCGCAGGACTGTTTCCGCGCTGTATCTCAGACTAAAGTTCTGGTCTCCAAATCTGAGGAAGGACATTATTGCCATAGAGGGAGTGCAGCGAAGGTTCACCAGACTGATTCCTGGGATGTCAGGACTGTCTTATGAACAAAGACTGCATAGACTCGGTTTATACTCTCTAGAATTTAGGAGATTGAGAGGGGATCTTATAGAAACTTACAAAATTCTTAAGGGGTTGGACAGGCTAGATGCAGGAAGATTGTTCCCGATGTTGGGGAGGTCCAGGACAAGGGGTCACAGCTTAAGGATAAGGGGGAAATCCTTTTGGACCGAGATGAGAAGGACTTTTTTCACACAGAGAGTGGTGGGTCTCTGGAACTCTCTGCCACAGAGGGTAGTTGAGGCCAGTTCATTGGCTATATTTAAGAGGGAGTTAGATGTGGCCCTTGTGGCTAAAGGGATCAGGGGGTATGGAGAGCAGGCAGGTACGGGATACTGAGTTGGATGATCAGCCGTGATCATATTGAATGGCGGTGCAGGCTCGAAGGGCCGAATGGCCTACTCCTGCACCTATTGTCTATGTTTCTATGTTTCTAAACGCCAAAGCGTACACCGGATCCTGGCTTCATCCAACATTCAACGCCCGCCTTGCGACTGGGAGCCCAGCATCTGCTGCCTGAAGACCTGAGAGTGGTCGCTGGGCAAGAGGCTGTTATTGTAATGTAAGCTGCTTCATTCTTCACAACATTACACCCGTACATCCATTTCTCAGCTTCAGTGCCCCTCGCCGAGGGTGGCTCCATTCATGAACTCTCGATGTGAGACTGTCATTGTTGCTGCCAGCATGTGGGTTTGTTCTGTGTGGAAATACAGAGTGTAAATTGAAGCTCTCGCTCTCTCTCTCTCTCTCTTCCCCCCTCTCTCTCTTCCCCCTCTCTCTCTCTACCCCCTCTCTCTCTCTCTTCCCCCTCTCTCCCCCCTCTCTCTCTCTCTCTCTCTCTCTCCCTCTTCCCCCTCTCTCTCTCCCCCTCTCTCTCTCTCTACCCCCTCTCTCTCTCTCTCCCCCTCTCTCTCTTCCCCCTCTCTCTCTCTCTTCCCCTCTCTCTCTCGTCCCCCTCTCTCTCTCTCTCTTGTCCCCCTCTCTCTCTCTCGTCCCCCTCTCTCTCTCTCTCTTGTCCCCCTCTCTCTCTCTTGTCCCCCTCTCTCTCTCTCTTCCCCCCTCTCTCTCCCCCTCTCTCTCCTTTCCCCCTCCCTCTCTTCCCTGGTGTGGGGCAGGTGTGTGGGGCAGGTGTGTGGGGCAGGTGTGTGGGGCAGGTGTGTGTGGGGCAGGTGTGTGGGGCAGGTGTGTGGGGCAGGTGTGTGGGGCAGGTGTGTAGGGACAGGTGTGTGGGGCAGGTGTGTAGGGACAGGTGTGTAGGGCAGGTGTGTGGGGCAGGTGTGTGGGCAGGTGTGTGGGGGCAGGAGTGTGGGGCAGGTGTGTGGGGGCAGGTGTGTGGGGCAGGTGTGTGGGGCAGCTGTGTAGGGACAGGTGTGTGGGGCAGGTGTGTGGGGCAGGTGTGTGGGCAGGTGTGTGGGGGCAGGTGTGTGGGCAGGTGTGTGGGGGCAGGTGTGTGGGGACAGGTGTGTGGGGCAGGTGTGTAGGGACAGGTGTGTGGGACAGGTGTGTGGGGGCAGGTGTGTGGGGCAGGTGTGTGGGGGCAGGTGTGTGGGGACAGGTGTGTGGGGACAGGTGTGTGGGGCAGGTGAGTGGGGCAGGTGTGTGGGGCAGGTGTGTGTGGGGCAGGTGTGTGGGGCAGGTGTGTGGGGACAGGTGTGTGGGACAGGTGTGTGGGGCAGGTGTGTGGGGCAGGTGTGTGTGTGGGGCAGGTGTGTGGGCAGGTGTGTAGGGACAGGTGTGTAGGGCAGGTGTGTGGGGCAGGTGTGTGGGCAGGTGTGTGGGGGGCAGGTGTGTGGGGCAGGTGTGTGGGGGCAGGTGTGTGGGGGCAGGTGTGTGGGCAGGTGTGTGGGGCAGCTGTGTAGGGACAGGTGTGTGGGGCAGGTGTGTGGGCAGGTGTGTGGGGGCAGGTGTGTGGGCAGGTGTGTGGGGGCAGGTGTGTGGGGACAGGTGTGTGGGGCAGGTGTGTAGGGACAGGTGTGTGGGACAGGTGTGTGGGGCAGGTGTGTGGGGGCAGGTGTGTGGGGCAGGTGTGTGGGGACAGGTGTGTGGGGACAGGTGTGTGGGGCAGGTGTGTGGGGCAGGTGTGTGGGGACAGGTGTGTGGGGCAGGTGTGTGGGGCAGGTGTGTGTGTGGGGCAGGTGTGTGGGGCAGGTGTGTGGGACAGGTGAGATTGCCTGTTCTACTCCTGGGTTTCACTGATTGATTCAGACTTTATAGGCGATGTATTAAAGGTCCTGCGATTAGGATATTCTTCCATTGCTCAGACACAGTGCTGCTGGCAGCTCAGGTGCCCCAATACCCCAGTGTTGGTGCGCCTTGCTAAGGGCAGTATGTCCCACCTGGCTCAGGACTTTTTTACAGTTTCCAGTCTAGTTTATTCTCCCGTGTATCAAGGTACAGTGAAAAGCTTCTGTTGCGAGCTAACCAGTCAGCGGAACGACAACACATGATTATAATCGAGCCGTCTAAATGATACATGATAAGGGAATAACGTTTAATGCAAGGTAAAGCCAGCAAAGTCCAATCAAGGATAGTCCGAGCGTCACAAATGAGGTAGATAGTAATTCAGGACCGCTCTCTGGTTGTGGTAGGATGGTTCAGTTGCCTGATAACAGCTGGGAAGAAACTGTCTCCGAATCTGGAGGTGTGTGTTTTTGCTCTTCTAGAGAAGAAAGGGAGAGGGCTGGGGTGCCACAGGTCCTTGTTTCCATTGACTCCATCTGCACCTCACGCTGCCTAGTCGACTCTGTGACAGAAGCACAAGATCAGGACCGCTCTCTGGTTGTGGTAGGATGGTTCAGTTGCCTGAAAACAGCGGGGAGGAAACTGTCTCGAATCTGGAGGTGTGTGTGTGCGTTCGTTTTGACACTTCTGTACCTCTTGCCCGATGGGAGAGGGGAGAAGAGGGAGTGGCCGGGGGTGAGGCTGGTCCTCGATGATGCTGCCGGCCTTGCCGAGGCAGCGCGAGGTGTGGATGGAGTCGATGGAAGGGAGGTTGGGTTTGTGTGATGTTTGAGAAAGAACTGCAGATGCTGGAAAAATCGATGGTAGACAAAAACGCTGGAGAAACTCAGCGGGAGAGGCAGCGTCTATGGAGCGAAGGAATAGGCGACGTTTC
>CAUPSL010000602.1:27500-65626 GCA_963514005.1 Raja brachyura | reverse complement strand
TCACACACACACTCACACACACTCATGCACACACACACAATTACACACACACACTCTCACATGCACGCACGCACACACATTCACACTCTCACACTCACACACACACACTGACACACACACACACACACTGACACACACTCACACACACACTCACACACACTCACACACACACTCACACACTCACGCAAACACACACACACCAACACACACACTCACGCGCACACACTCACACATATTCACACACACATGCTCACGCACACACAAGCACGTGCACACACACGCACACATATGTACACATAAAAAACATGTAGGTATGGTCCAATAATAGTCGTCTATAGGCCGTTACGTATCTTTGTCCTCTTAGTTGAGTTGAGTTTTGAGATATAACGTTGAAACAGGCCCTTCGGCTCACCGACGTGCGATCACCGCACTCTGGCACCATCCTACACGCACTAGGGACAATTTACCCGCACTAATATGTCATTAGTATGGGAGTCGGGGGTTATAGAAACATAGAAACATAGAAATTAGGTGCAGGAGTAGGCCATTCGGCCCTTCGAGCCTGCACCGCCATTCAATATGATCATGGCTGATCATCCAACTCAGTATCCCGTCTTCTCTGCCTTCTCTCCATACCCTCTGATCCCCTTAGCCACAAGGGCCACATCTAACGCCCTCTGAAATATAGCCAATGAACTGGCCTCAACTACCCTCTGTGGCAGAGAGTTCCAGAGACCCACCACTCTGTGTGTGAAAAAATTCCTTCTCATCTCGGTCCTAAAGGATTTCCCCCTTATCCTTAAGCTGTGACCCCTTGTCCTGGACCTCCCCAAAGACCTCCTGGACCCGGAGAGTATGGGGAGAAGGCAGGAGAATGGGGTTGGGAGGGAGAGATAGAACAACTCTGATTGAGTTGCGGAAGAGATGATGGGCCGAATGGCCTAATTCTGCTGCTAGAACTTATGAACATGAGAACAGGGCTTCCTCCCCCCCCCCCCCCCGGGGCAGTCGTGAGGGATTAAATCTCTGGCGCTCCCCACTATCTGATCACGGGCGTGGGCGTGAGATGTTGAGCGACCACTTTTCTGTAAGATGGTGTAGATGGGCTGACCCAGCGGGGATGTCCACGAGCTTGTCTACTTTCTTCACGGGCCTTGTTGCCAGGCCCAGCCCTCGGAGGCAGCGCGGTGGCGCAGCGGGCAGGGCCGCTGCCTTGCACCCCCTCCAGCGCCGGAGACCCAGGTTCGATCCCGGCCATGGGTGCTGTCCGTACCTTCTGAAAGGACTGGACAAGCTAGATGCAGGAAACATGTTCCCAATGTTGGACAAATCCAGAACCAGGGGCCACAGTCTTAGAATAAAGGGGAGGCCATTTAAGACTGAGTTGAGAAGAAGCTTTTTCACCCAGAGAGTTGTGAGTCTGTGGAATTCCCTTCGAGCCAGCACCGCCATTCAATGTGATCATGGCTGATCATCCCCAATCAGTACCCCGTTCCTGCCTTCTCCCCATCTCCCCTGACTCCGCTATCTTTAAGAGCCCTATCTAGCTCTCTCTTGAAAGCATCCAGAGAACCGGCCTCCACCGCCCTCTGAGGCAGAGAATTCCACAGACTCACCACTCCCTGTGAGGAAAAGTGTTTCCTCGTCTCCGTTCTAAATGGCTTACTCCTTATTCTTAAAATTACACAGACACACTTACGGGTTTGGCGCCAAGGAGCGTAGCTTCTCCTTTCTTCTTGCGTGTGGCGTGCGCGGCCTAAAGTTGTCGGACAACTTGTTCTATTTGATCTTCCGTTTGTGCACTGTGTCGAGTCGATTGCATTAGTCGAAACAGGGCGGACCACGTGAAGGGTGCAGTCTTCTACTCCACGAGCGTAGCTTGACTTCTCCTGATGTAGGTGCTGTCGCAGGTTGTCGCCGGGTGGCGTAGGTTGGCCGCCGGGCGCTGACTTTGGTGAATTCCATTGTGCGACTACCGGCGTCAATTGTCTTCGCTTGTCTTGAGTTGTCGCCGACAGGGTCGTTGCTTGTCGTCGCTTGTCGCGGGTGGACGTGGTTTGACTTCGGTTGTTGCCTGTGTTATCATAGGTTGGCATCCTAACGGGCCGGCGGTTGTCGCTGGCTTGACGTCGACCGGGTGGTAGATTGTCGTAGGGGGGGGTGGGGTCCAGTTGCCGTTTTCTCGGCGAACATGCTACGACTATGACAGCCGCCTAAAAAATCACCTAGGTGGGACAGGCACTTCAGGAATAGGACTGAGACGAGGAAAAACGTTTTCACCCAGAGAGTTGTGAATCTGTGGAATTCTCCGCCACAGAAGGCAGTGGAGGCCAATTCACTGGATGTTTTCAAGAGAGAGTTAGATTTAGCTCTTGGGGCTAACGGGATCAAGGGATACGGGGAAAAAACAGGAACGGGGTACTGATTGTGGGTGATCAGCCATGTCGGTGCTGTGATGCGGGGCCCGTGTGTAACTCTCTCCCCTCGGCCCGTCTCTCTGCAGCTGCCAGAGTCGGCCACCTTGCTCCCTCCTCGCCTGCCGGCCGAGACGGCCGAGATTAACCAGGGCGACCTGACCGACGCACTCATTGACACCGAGCGCAGCCGGCACGACTCTGCCGATGGGCCAGGTACGCCGAGACGGGGCGGGTACACGGTGACGGGCGGGTACACGGTGACAGGACAGGGCAGACTGCGGGGTGTGTGTGTGAGAGAGTGTGTGTGCTAGTGTAAACACAGCCAGGGTGAGAGCAGAACCGTGTGTGTGCGAGTATCTGTCCCTGTGTGTGTGCATGCGTCAGTGAGCGTGTACAAGTGTGTGCTCGAATCAGTATGCATTATTGAGTGAGCATGCATTGGTGGATGCTGCGTGTGTGTCTGCGTGTGTGCATTAGTGTGCAGGTGTTTGTGAGCATGCCCCAGAGTGGGGGGGTGAGAGTGGGGGGTGTGTGTTAGTGGGGGGTGTGAGTGTGGGGGTGTGTGTTAGTGGGGGGGGTGAGTGTGGGGGGGGGGTGTGTGAGTGGGGGGGGTGAGAGTGGTGGGGGTGAGATTGGGGGGGTGTGAGTGGGGGGGGTGAGAGCGGGGGAAGTGTGTGAGTGGGGGGGGTGAGAGTGGGGGTGTGTGTGAGTGGGGGGGTGAGTGTGGGGGGGGGGTGTGTGAGTGGGGGGGGTGAGAGTGGTGGGGGTGAGATTGGGGGGGGTGTGAGTGGGGGGGTGAGAGCGGGGGGAGTGTGTGAGTGGGGGGGGGGTGAGAGTGGGGGTGTGTGTGAGTGGGGGTGTGTGTGAGTGGGGGGGGTGAGAGTGGGGGGGGCTGTGTGAGTGGGGGGGTGTGAGAGTGGGGGAGTGAGATTGGGGGGGTGGGGGGGTGAGAGTGGGGGGGGCTGTGTGAGTGGGGGGTGTGAGAGTGGGGGAGTGAGATTGGGGGGGTGGGGGGGTGAGAGTGGGGGGGTGAGAGTGGAGGGGTGAGAGTGGAGGGGTGAGAGTGGGGGGGTGAAAGTGGGGGGGGGTGTGAGTGGGGGGGGAATGAGAATGGGGGGTGAGAGTGGGGGGGTGAAAGTGGGGGGGGTGTGAGTGGGGGGGGAATGAGAATGGGGGGTGAGAGTGGGGGGGTGAGAGTTGGGGGGGTGTGAGAGTGGGGGGGGTGAGAGTGGGAAGGGGTGAGAGTGGGGGGGTGTGAGTGGGGGGGGGGTGAGAGTGGGGGGGGTGAGAGTGGGGGGGTGTGAGTGGGGGGGAGATGAGTGGGGGGGGGGGTGAGAGTGTGGGGGGGTGAGAGTGTGGGGGGGTGAGAGTGGGGGGGGTGAGAGTGGGGGGGGGGTGAGAGTGGGGGGGGTGAGAGTGGGGGGGTGAGAGTGGGGGGGTGAGAGTGGGGGGGGGTGAGAGTGGGGGGGGATGAGAGTGGGGGGGTGAGAGTGGGGGGCAATGAGAGTGGGGGGGTGTGAGAGTGGGGGGGTGAGAGTGGGGTGTGAGAGTGGGGAAGGGGGGGTGAGAGTGGAGGGGTGTGTGAGTGGGGGGTGTGAGAGTGGGGGGGTGTGAGTGGGTGGGGGTGGTGGGAGTGGGGGAGTGGGGGGGGTGAGAGTGGGGGGGTGAGAGTGGGGGAGTGGTGGGGGTGAGGGCAGGGAGTGGGGGGAATGGTGGGAGGCGGACAAGATCGTGAGGGGACGTGGGAACCTTTCCCAAGCGCTGCTTACCGTCACCACCCTCTCCCTCCCTCGTGTCCGCGCAGGTGGGGTCCCCCTGGTGCGCCAGGCCTCCCCCGTCTCCGTCTACCTCTTCCCGGGGGAGAACGGCCGTGAGAAGCGGCCGGCGCTGCCCCCCGCGGCGGGAGCCGACACGCCGGACGCGGCGTTCCCGTCGGATGGCAGCGAGCCCGAGAGTGACTCCACCGACAACGACGACTTCTGCATCCTCGACGCTCCCGGCATGGGAATACCGGTGAGTGCCGCCCGGGGGGGAAAATCCCAGCACCTACGCTTCGGCTAGCAGGGACGTGTAGGGCCGAAGGGCCTCTTCCCGTGCTGCGTAACTGGAGTCAGTGTGGAAACAGGCCCTTCGGCCCAACTCGCTCACACTGGCCAACATGTCCCAGCTACACTAGTCCCATGGCCCTTATCCCGCCAAACCTGTCCTATCCATGTACCTGTCTAACTGTTTCTTAAACGTTGGGATAGTCCCAGCCTCAACTACCTCCTCTGGCAGCTCATTCCATACACCCACCACCCTCTGTGTGGAAATTTTACCACTCAGATTCCTGTTAAATCTTTAACCCTTCACCTTAAACCTACGTCCTCTGGTCCTCGATTCACCTAGAGACTCTGTACGTCTTGTGGCCCGACCAGATTACCACAGTTTGGTACAGCACAGAAACAGGCCCTTCAGCCCAACATGTCTGTAAGAGTGATACAGTGTGGAAACAGACCCTTCGGCCCAACTTGCCCACACCGGCCAACTACACCTGCCTGCATTTGGCCCTTATCTCTCCAAACCTGTCCTAACCACGCACCGTAGGTTCTCATAGAAACATAGAAAATGGGTGCAAGACTAGGCCATTCGGCCCTTCGAGCCTGCACCGCCATTCAATATGATCATGGCTGATCATCCAACTCAGTATCCTGTACCTGCCTTCTCTCCATACCCTCTGATCCCTTTAGCCACATCCAACTCCCTCTTAAATATAGCCAATGAACTGGCCTCAACTACCTTCTGTGGCAGAGAATTCCACAGGTTCACCACTCTCTGTGTGAAAAATGTTTTTCTCATCTCGGCCCTAAAAGACTTCCCCCTTATCCTGAAACTGTGTGACCCCTTGTCCTGGACCTCCCCAACATCGGGAACAATCTTCCTGCATCTAGCCTGTCCAACCCCTTAAGAATTTTGTACGTTTCTATAAGATCCCCCCTCAATCTTCTAAATCCTCGCGAGTACAAGCCGAGTCTTTCTTCATATGGAAGTCCTGCCATCCCAGGAATCAGTCTGGTGAACCTTCTCTGTACTCCCATCAATGGCAAGAATGTCTTTCCTCAGATTAGGAGACCAGAACTGTACGCAATACTCCAGGTGTGGTCTCACCAAGACCCTGTACAACTGCAGTAGAGCCTCCCTGCTCTTGTACTCAAATCCTTTTGTCGCCAGGGTGACGAAGGTTGCCGCCGTGCTGACTTCCACTGTCCTAGTCGCTGGCGGTCGCCTAAAAAACTGCCCTACGTGGGACAGGCCCCTAACGCCATCCTATACACACCTGGGACAATTAATAATTGTTATCCAATCTGTGCGTCTTTGGAGTACGGGGGGGGGGAAACCGACGATCGCAGAGAAAGGCCACGGGGAGAGCGTGCAAACTCCGTACTGACAGGACCCGTAGTCGGGATGGAACCCGGGGCTGTGAGGCCACCGTACTGCCCTGATAGAGCTGTGTAAGATCATGAGAGGAATGCATTGGGTAGACGCACAGCGTCATTAAGCTAGATGATTGATTCACGAGGATGTTGCCAGGACTCGAGGGCCTGAGCTGCAGGGAGAAGTTGGGCGGGCGAGGATTTTCGTTCTTTGTTCCTACAAAGACAAATGCCAATTATCCACCAGCTTTGGACGTTTGATGCAGGATCAGCAGGTTTAACCTGATGGAGGTCCCGCCTCTGGCGTGTCCAAACCCTTAATAATCTTATATGTTTCAATGAGATCCCCTCTCATCCTAAATTACAGAGTGTTCAAGCCCAGCTGCTCCATTTTCTCAGTATATGACAGTCCCGCCATCCCGGGAATTAACCTTGTAAACCTACGCTGCACTCCCACAATAGCAAGAATGTCCTTCCTCAAATTAGGGGACCAAAACTGCACACAATACTCCAGGTGTGGTCTCACCAGGGCTCTGTACAACTGCAGAAGGACCTCTTTGCTCCTATATTCAATTCCTCTTGTTATAAAGGCCAACATGCCATTCGCTTTCTTCACTGCCTGCTGTACCTGCATGCTTACTTTCATAGACTGATGTACAAGGACCCCCAGATCCCGTTGTACTTCCCCTTTTCCCAACTGGACGTCATTTAGATAGTAATCTGCCTTCCTGTTTTTGCTACCAAAGTGGATAACCTCACATTTATCCACATTAAACCTCATCTGCCATGCATCTGCCCACTCCCCCAACCTGTCCAAGTCACCCTGCATTTTCATAGCATCCTCCTCACAGTTCACACTGCCACCCAGCTTTGTGTCATCTGCAAATTTGCTAATGTTACTTTGAATCCCTTCATCCAAATCATTGATGTGGTCCCATCTACACTAGTCCCATCTACACTAGTCCCAGCTGCCTGCGTTTGGCCCGTATCCCTCTAAAGCTGTCCCACCCAGGAACCTTTCTTCAGGCACTGTAGATTGTCTCTGCGTAGGATTGAACGTGTGATCGCTGGTCGGCGTGGACTCTGTGTACTCTAGAGACACAGCGTGCAAACAGGACGTTCGGCCCATCGAGCTCATGCTGTACGTTAATTCTATCCGACACACTAGGGACAATTCACAGAGGCCAATTAACCTGCATCTACGTCTGTGGAGTGCGGGAGGAAACCGGAGCACCCGGAGAAACCCCACGGGGAGAACGTACAAACTCCGTACAGACAGCACCCGTAGTCAGGATCGAACCCGTGCCCCCGGCGCTGTGAGGCAGCAACTCTACCGCTGCGCCACCGTACTACCCTTATAGAGATGTATAAAATCATGAGGGGAATAGATCGGGTAGACGCACACGGTAGGGGAATCGAGGACCAGAGGACACAGGTTCAAGGTGAAGGGAAAATAATTTAATACGAATCTGAGGGGCAACTTTTTCACACAGAGGGTGGTGGGTGCATGGAACGAGCTGCCGGAGGAGGTAGTTGAGGCTGGGACTATCCCGACGTTTAAGAAACATTTAGACAGGTACATGGATAGGACAGGTTTGGAGGGATATGGACCAAACATAGGCAGGTGGGACTGGTGTAGATGGGACATTGTTGGCCAGTGTGGGCGGGTTGGGCCGAAGGGCCTGTTTCCATGCTGTATCACTCAATAACTATAATCAACCTGCAAACCTGCACGTCTTTGGAGTGTGGGAGGAACCCGGAGCACCCGGAGAAAACCCATGCAGGTCACGGGGAGAACGTGCAAACTCCGTACAGACAGCACCCGTGGTCAGGATTGAACCCCGGGTCTCTGGCGCTGTGAGGCAGCAACTCTACCGCTACGCCACCGTGCCGCAAGGTCTGCTTCCGCGCAGTAACTCTAAACTAAAACTTTGTTTTAAATGGGAATCTGAAATAAAACATAAAATTGCAGATTCAGCCGTGAACTCTGAGGAATTTAATCTGCAGACTCCCACGTAATGTGCGGAACAGAACGATAGTTACAGAGTGATACAGTGTGGAAACAGGCCCTTTGGCCCAACTCGCCCACACCGGCCAACATGTCCCAGCTACACTAGTCCCACCTGCCTGCGTTTGGCCCATATCCCTCCAAACCTGTCCTAGCCCTGTACCTGACCAACTGTTTCTTAAACGTTGGGATAGTCCCAGCCTCAACTACCTCCTCCGGCAGCTCGTTCCATACACCCACCACCCTCTGTGTGAAAAAGTTGCCCCTCAGATTCCTATTAAATCTTTTCCCCTTCACCTTGAACCTGTGTCCTCTGGTCCTCGATTCCCCTACTCTGGGCAAGAGACTCTGTGCGTCTACCCGATCTATTCCTCTCATGATTTTGTACACCTCTATAAGATCGCCCCTCATCCTCCTGCGCTCCAAGGAATAGAGACCCAGCCTGTTCAACCTCTCCCTGTAGCTCAGGCCCTCGAGTCCTGGCAACATCCTCGTAGATCTTCTCTGAGCCCTTTCCAGTTTGACAATATCTTTCCTATAACACGGTTCCCAGAGCTGAACACAATATTCTAAATGCGGCCTCACCAATGTCTTATACAACTGCAACGTGACCTCCCAACTTTTATACTCAATAAGTATGAAGAAGGGTCTCGACTCGAAACGTCGCCTATCTCCTTCGCTCCTTAGATGCTGCTGCACCCGCTGAGTTTCTCCAGCCTTTTGTGTACCTTCTATACTCAATACTCTGGCTGATGAAGGCCAATGTGCCTCGTATACTGAGTCTGTGAGGTTTTGCTGTTACCTTTCTCCAAGATCTCCGGTTTCCTCCCACAATCCAAAGACGTACAGGTTTGTAGGTTAATTGACTTGGTATAATTGTATATTGTCCCCTAGAGGATGTAGGATAATGTGCGGGGATCTCTGGCCGCCACGGACTCGCTGGGCCGAAGGGCCCGTTTCCGCGCTGTATCGCTAAACTACGCGGTTTCAGATTTCTCTGCACAGCACCTTTCCCTCCCCGGCTCACCGCGTTTGCCTGCGAGTGGTACTGGTGTCAGGACTTAGGGAGGAGACGCGGAGGAATCCAGTTAGTCAGAGGGCAGTGAATCTGTAGGATTCGTTGCCACAGACATAGAAACATAGAAATTAGGTGCAGGAGTAGGCCATTCGGCCCATCAAGCCTACACCGCCATTCAATATGATCATGGCTGATCATCCAACTCAGTATCCCGTACCTGCCTTCTCTCCATACCCACTGATCCCCTTAGCCACAAGGGCCACATCTAACTCCCTCTTAAATATAGCCAATGAACTGGCCTCAACTACCCTCTGTGGCAGAGAGTTCCAGAGACCCACCACTCTCTGTGTGAAAAAAGTCCTTCTCATCTCGGTCCTAAAGGATTTCCCCCTTATCCTTAAGCTGTGACCCCTTGTCCTGGACCTCCCCAACATCGGGAACAATCTTCCTGCATCTAGCCTGTCCAACCCCTTAAGAATTTTGTAAGTTTCCATAAGATCCCCTCTCAATCTCCTAAATTCTAGAGAGTATAAACCGAGTCTATCCAGTCTTTCTTCATAAGACAGTCCTGACATCCCAGGAATCAGTCTGGTGAACCTTCTCTGCACTCCCTCTATGGCATTAATGTCCTTCCTCAGATTTGGAGACCAGAACTGTACGCAATACTCCAGGTGTGGTCTCACCAAGACTCTATACAACTGACGTAGAACCTCCCTGCTCCTCTACTCAAATCCTTTTGCTATGAAAGCAGACGGCGGTGGAGGCCAAGTCGGTGGATACGTTTAAAGCAGAAGGCGGACAAAATTTGCTGGAGAAACTCAGCGGGTGCGGCAGCATCTATGGAGCGAAGGAAATAGGCGACGTTTCGTCCCGAAACGTCGCCTATTTCCTTCGCCCCATAGATGCCGCCGCACCCGCTGAGTTTCTCCAGCAATTTTTGTCTACCTTCGATTCCCCAGCTTCTGCAGTTCCTTCTTGAACATTTAAAGCAGAGATAGATAGAGTCTCCATTAGTGCGGGTGTCAGTGGCTACGGGGACAAGGCAGGAGAATGGGGTTGAGGAGGGAGAGATCGATCAGCCACGTGACGGGCCGAACGGCCTAATTCTGCCCCTTTCACATGAGCACCAGTGACGTTATTTTTAATTTTTTTTATCATGAATTATGATTTTTATTTTTTGCACTCGGCCATTTATTAACAAGACAAAGTACACATAGCATCTGTGATCAGCATCACATCAAATCATCTTAGAGTTCTGTCGTAGAAGCATCACATTCACCGGCACCAAAGCAAGCTCATCAAATCGTGTCCTCATGCCCCTGTCCCACTTAGGAAATCTGAATAGAAACATAGAAATTAGGTGCAGGAGTAGGCCATTCGGCCCTTCGAGCCTGCACCGCTATTCAATATGATCATGGCTGATCATCCAACTCAGTATCCCGTACCTGCCTTCTCTCCATACCCTCTGATTGAGAGGGGATCTTATAGAAACGTACAAGATTCTTTAGGGGTTGGACAGGCTAGATGCAGGAAGATTGTTCCCGATGTTGGGGAGGTCCAGGACAAGGGGTCACAGCTTAAGGATAAGGGGGAAATCCTTTAGGACCGAGATGAGAAGGAATTTTTTCACACAGAGAGTGGTGGGTCTCTGGAACTCTCTGCCACAGAGGGCAGTTGAGGCCAGTTCATTGGCTATATTTAAGAGGGAGTTAGATGTGGCCCTTGTGGCTAAGGGGATCAGAGGGTATGGAGAGAAGGCAGGTACGGGATACTGAGTTGGATGATCAGCCATGATCATATTGAATGGCGGTGCAGGCTCGATGGGCCAAATGGCCTACTCCTGCACCTAATTTCTATGTTTCTATGATCCCCTTAGCCACAAGGGCCACATCTAACTCCCTCTTAAATATAGCCAATGAACTGGCCTCACCTACCCTCTGTGGCAGAGAGTTCCAGAGACCAACCACTCTCTGTGTGTGGGGAATGGAAACCTCTGGAGACTTTGCGCCCCACCCAAGGTTTCCGTGCGGTTCCCGGAGGTTTTCGTCAGTCTCCCTAACGGTCGAAAGTGGTCTCCGCTTCTTCTATGTTCCGTCGATTATTTAAAAAAAATTCAAAACCGGCCGTGACTAAAAATAGGTTGGCGTTTAAAAAATGTTTTAGTCAAAGCCGGTTGCGATGCTAGTTGAAGGTGGTTGCCAGAGGTTGCAAGTAGTGGAGGGTAAGATGTCCCTGGTGGGATAAAGCTGGGTGACAAAAAGGTCAACACGCCAAGCATTTAGTATGTCTGATTTTTGGTAGCTCTCATTTCTGGAGTATGAAGCTTGCCGGCCCCAGAGGTTATTTTGAATAACAAAGCTTGTCGCCTCTCTCCCCAGCCCAAGGACGGTGAGCCGGTGGTGTCCAAGCTGACGGCAGACAGCATCGCGGTGAAGGATAACTACTTCTCGCGGCCCATCGGCAGCACCGACCTGCTGAAGGCGCCCGGCCGCTTCCCCGTGCCCGACACGCGCATCATGCTGCGCGAGATCTCCGTCGTCTGGCACCTGTACGGGGGCAAGGACTTCGGCCCGCTCCGCCCCTGCTCCACGCACGCTCACTCGCCCAGGTGAGTCACGCAACCCCCCTCGCTGCTGCTGCTGCGGTACTCTGCAGAGGAAGACCACGGGGTCTGTACTGTGTGTAGACCAGGCACTGCCTACCCTGACTAAAATTATGAAATGGCAATTATTAAATATAAATAGTAAAGGCATGGGAGAATGATGCCTGTCTAAGAGACCGATCTCCTAGGTTGGCATCATTCTCCATGCCTTTCATCCACAGCGCTTGTAACACGGGAAGCTCTGTGCAGCCCACGTGCCGTCAGCGCTGCTTCAAGGGAAGCTGAAGGCAGCAGAAATTCTGCCTTTGCAGCACTGCGCAGGCGCAGCAGCCTACTGCACATGCGCAGCGCGAGTTTCTTGGCGGGATTTTCAAATATGGATTGCCATTATTTTAATAGTATCTTAGGAAACAGAGCGTGAAGAATGGACTTAATGTACCAATAACATGGTAAGTGCATTTCTTGGTGCTTTATGTTTTTAAATGCTGTATTTCCCGGGGTGGGGGGAGAGCTCCGTTCACAGTGTTTGGGGAGTCTGGCGTTGTGAAGGAGGGGATCGGGGTCAGTAACCCACTTGCCACGCTCCGGTCTGAGTGCAGGTAGATGGGACTAGGTGAGAGTAAGTGTTCGGCGCGGACTAAAAGGGCCGAGATGGCCCGTTTCCGTGCTGTGTTGCCATATGGTTTTATTGTGGCCGGGGAGTGGATCAGCTCGGGTGGCTGCCGCAGCACTCTGGGCACGGACAGCAGAACTGGCCGCCACTTCCGAGGAAGGAAGCAGCTCGGGTGATTGCGAGTGGCCGCCGGGACCTGACAGCAGAACCGGCTGCCACTTCAGCCACTTCTGCTGGTCCCCACTCACCTCTGGCAGTGCTCTCCGTCTGAACATCTCTCACCTGCCGCTCGCCGGCCGGCTTCCCGCAAATCGTTAAATTCCGACAGCTCGCTCACGGGACCAGTTGAGGTTACTTGGCTGTGGGAATTTAAGGATTTGCGGGACGCGGTTGGCATGAGCGAAGCCGGCGAACGGCATGTGAGAGATGTTCAGACGAAGAGCACTGCCAGAGGTGATCAGAAGGCGCTGAAGAGCAGCCGGTTCTGGTGTCGGGTCCCGGCGGCCGCTCGCACCCGAGCTGCTTCTATCCCCGGAAGTGGCGGCCAGTTCTGCTGTCCGTGCCCGGAGCGTTGCGGCAGTGAGTGAGTTACTGATATGATCTCTGGCCCCCTCCTTCTCAAAACTTCTGCCTTCTCGCATATTTAACCCCTGGCGCAGGCTCCCCACATGCTGTGAAAGGAACTCTCCCTCCAAATGGACCCTTGAATTAGTATTGTCATTCAATAAGATGACAACTGATTCAACGTCCCGGTGTGCTCCCGTTTTTCCCACCATCTCTCCACCTGCCTTCATCCTCCGTCCCCCACCCATTCAGTAATTAAAAAATGAAGGAGATTGAGAAGCCTTGGGAAAATTGAATTGTTACTTATTTTTTATTCTTTACGAAGAGAACAAACTGCGCATGCGCGGTTTAAGATTTTTTTTAAAGCCGGCTGACTGCCTACTCTGAGTAATTACTCACGGCACGTGCCTGGAGTAGACCCTCCTCTACTCACTCCCAGTGCTCCTCACCGGCGATCACCCCTTCACACACCAGCTCCACTAGTTAGTTTAGAGATGCAGCACAGAAGCCGGCCCTTCGGCCCTCTGAGTCCGTGCTGACCAGCGACCACCTCTTCAAACACTAGCTCCACTAGTTAGTTTAGAGATGCAGCACGGAAACAGGCCCTTCGGCCCACCTAGTCTGCACCAACCAGCGATCCCCACACACACTGGCTCCACTTGTCTAGTTTAGAGATGCAGCACGGAAACAGAACCTTCGGCCCACCGAGTCCGCACCAACCAACAATCCCCGTACACTAGTTTAGTTTACTTTAGACTTTATAGAGACAGTATGGAAACAGGCCCTTCGGCCCACTGAGCCCGCACCGACCAGCGATCCCTGTACGCTAAGGGCAACACAAAAAGCTGGAGTAACTCAGGGGGTCAGGCAGCATCCCTGGAGAGAAGGAACGGGTGACGTTTCGGGTCTCCCATTCCTTCTGTCCAGAGATGCTGCCTGACCCGCTGAGTTACTCCAGCGTTTTGGGTCTACCTTCGATTTTACCAGCATCTGCAGTTCTTTCTTACTATATTTTATCCCTGCACCGACCAGCCATCCCCGTACACTAGTTTAGTTTACTTTAGACTTTAGAGAGATAAGAGGAAACAGGCCCTTCGGCCCATCGAGTCCGCGCTGACATGCGATCGCCGGTTCACACACTAGTTCCATTAGTTTTGTTTAGTGTGTAGACCCGCTGAGTTACTCCAGCACTCTGTACATGTCCACGTTCTCCACAGATGCTGCCTGACCCGCTGAGTTACTCCAGCACTCTGTAGCTGTCCACGTTCTCCACAGATGCTGCCTGACCCGCTGTATGCGCGGAAACAGGCCCGTGGCCCCATCGAGTCCGCTCAGACCATCAATCACCCGTTTGCACACTAGTTCTAGCAATGTTACAAAATTTTGAGATTTAAAAAATCAAGTCTGCAATTTATCCCATCAGATAAAGCATAAAAAGAAGTTTAATTTGACACCTAATTCACTTTCATATCTTCAGTATTAAGAAAGTTATGGCCATTTTCATACTCTGAAATGAGCATCTTGCTCCCCATTGCCTTTCAATTGACTTAACTCAAAAGCTGTGATCCACAACCGTTAAAAGCCCATAACTTTCTTACAAATTAAGAGAACTCAATTAAATTTTCAGTTAATATAGATTGAAGCATTCTGAAACAAATATGAAACAATCTTACTTGTATGACCTGAAATTAAAGCATATAATTAGTTAGTTATCTAATTGTAGCTAATTACAAAATTCAATGAGTAGATCTAAACATCTATCCATTTCTTAAGAAAAGATAAACTTTTTTTAAATTGCCTAAGTGTCCAAATAACATTCACACAATAATCCACAATATAACATCATTTTTAAATCTAATTTTCATGAATTTCTGGGCCAAATGGAAGGAATTTAGTGTTTGATTCCTGTAAATTAATGGCCATTTAAATCAACTAGCGAGTGGGTTTTAGTGGAATGCGGTGGATTAGAACGTTGCGGTTAGCGGTGAAGTCGGGAGGAAAAATACTGTTTGTTCATACATTTTTTGGGACCCCTTTTCGCAACATGAAAATATTATTAAAGCCTCCCGAAAAACAAACTTTTAATATAAAAATAAACTATTTACCTTTTTTTCTCCCCTACGGAAAATCCTTCCGGTTGTCGGCACTCACGGCTTATGAAGGTGATTTTTAAATTACTCTAGTTAATAAATAATTTAGAGTAATTTAAAAATACCTTCATTCATGAAATGTCGGAGCGATTTTTCTTCCGCAACGAAATCGCCCGACATTGATCGATTTTCCCAGTCTGTGGAAAAACGGCACTTTAAGCCCGCCCCCCTCTGAAAGGCGCCAAAGTCGCGCACACGGGGAGCGGCAGAACTGCAGCACTGCTCAAGGTAAGTTTTGTAACATACCTACTAGTTCCATTAGTTTAGTTCAGTTTAGAGAAAAAGGCCCTTCGGCCCACCGAGTCCGCGCTGGCCAGTGATCCCCACACACTAACACTATCCTACACACACACACACACACACACACACACTAGGGACAAGTGTCTCCTCCATCCAGTCACCCGGGTAAGGCAGAGAACCTCAGCCGCCACACAGTGCAGAGGAAGACTGTGGCCTGCATTGTATGTAAACCCTCTACTCGCTCGTAGCGTTTATCCCTGCACCGCTACAAAATTCACAGGTAGAGCGTGAAAACAGGCCCTTCAGCCCACCTGTCTCCATGCTGTACCATTATACTAAACTTATAGACCCAGTGTGTGTGTGTGGGGTTTGCTGGACGGCGCGGACTCGATGGGCCGAAGGGCCTGTTTCCGTGCTGTATCTCTGAATTAAGCTTAACTGAATCTGTCTCTTTATCCTTGATTATCCTGTGTAAATTCATCCGCCCCCTAGTGTGTAGGGGGAGGATGGGAAAGTGGGATAAGGTAGAACCAGTATGTGTGTGTGCGCGGGGATCGCTGGACGGCGCGGACTCGATGGGCCGAAGGGCCTGTTTCCGCATTGTATCTCTAAACTACAATACAATACAAATACAAATGTATTCATCGCTTGCACCAACTAACGTGCAGTAAAATGAAATTTGCCAGCAGTGATAGAATTTTTAAAAAGCACACACAATACACGATAATATTTAACACAAACATCCTCCACAGCATTCTCCGCTGTGGTGGAAGGCAACAACGTTTCGCCAGTCCTCCAGTGTGGTCGGGGCCATGAAACCTCCGCAGTCGCCGCTACAGCCGGCCGGATGTACAGGCCCTCCCGTCGGGATGATCCAAACTCCGACGTCAGGACGGCCGAACACACTCCGCGGCTTGGAGCGCCCGAATCGGCCACTCTCCCACCGGAGAACGCGTCTTCAGGATGTTATCGGCCGGTCGTTATAGCCTAAAGTAAACTAATGGAACTGGTGTGTAAACGGGTGACCGCTGGTCGGCGCGGGCCTGGTGGGCCGAAGGGCCTGTTTCCGCTCTGTATCCCTAAAGTCTAAAGAAAACTAAACTAAACTCAGACACAGCATGAAAACAGGCCCTTCGGCCCACCTGGTTCCACCGTGTATCTGTAACCTAAACTAAACTAATAGAATTAGTGTGTGAGCGGGCAATGGATAGTCTGCGTGGACTCGGTGTGCCAAAGGGGCCTGTTGCCGTGCTGTAACGTTTGGTGATCGCGGTCTGCATGGACTCAGTGTGCTAAAGGGGCCTGTTGCCGTGCTGTATCTCTAGGTGATCACCGGTCTCTGTGGACTCGGTGTGCCAAAGGGCCCTGTTGCCGTGCTGTAACGTTTGGTGATCGCCGGTCTGCATGGACTCGGTGTGCCAAAGGGGCCTGTTGCCGCGCTGTATCTCTAGGTGATCACCGGTCTGCATGGACTCGGTGTGCCAAAGGGGCCTGTTGCCGCGCTGTATCTCTAGGTGATCACCGGTCTGTGTGGACTCGGTGTGCCAAAGGGGCCTGTTGCCACGCTGTATCTCCAGGTGATCACCGGTCTGTGTGGACTCGGTGTGCCAATGGGGCCTGTTGCCGCGCTGTATCTCTAGGTGATCACCGGTCTGTGGGGACTCGGTGTGCCAAAGGGGCCTGTTGCCGTGCTGTATCATTTGGTGATCTCCGGTCTGCGTGGACTCGGTGTGCCAAAGGGGCCTGTTGCCGCGCTGTATCTCCAGGTGATCGCCGGTCTGCATGGACTCGGTGTGCCAAAGGGGCCTGTTGCCGCACTGTAACGTTTGGTGATCGCCGGTCTGCGTGGACTCGGTGTGCCAAAGGGGACTGTTGCCGCGCTGTACCCCTTGAGGCCTACAGTGAATGCGATGTACAGGAACCTCATACTCTCTCTCTCTCTCTGGCAGGGTGAAGCCGGCCAGCCTCGGCGCCAGGGGGTCACCCTCACGATCAGCCTTCACCAACCGCCCGCAGAATACGTGGAGGACGCTGGGCGGCTCGGACAGAAACCACGACATCCTCATGGAGATACAGCTCACCAAGGTGGGGAGAGGGGGGGAGGTTGGGATCTCACTGTCAATTTGCTCCTAGGCCTGGCGGGAACGTCAAATGCTGGGAGAATGGAGCGGCTGGGCTTGTACTCTCTGGAGATTAGAAGGATGAGAGGGGATCTTATTGAAACATATAAGATTATTAAGGGTTTGTACACGCTAGTGTCCAAACCCTTAATAATCTTATATGTTTCAATAAGATCCCCTCTCATCCTTCTAAATTCCAGAGTATACAAGCCCAGGAAACATGGGCAGGAAACATGTTCCCGATGGTACACAAAAGGCTGGAGAACTCAGCGGGTACAGCAGCATCTAAGGAGCGAAGGAGATAGGCGACCTTTCGGGCCGAACCCCTTCTTCAGACCTTAGATGCTGCTGCACCCGCTGAGTTTCTCCAGCCTTTCGTGTACCCTCGATTTTCCAGCATCTGCAGTTCCTTCTTTAACAACAAGTTCCCGATGTTTGGGGAGTCCAGCACCAGGCGCCACACACACAGTTTAAGAATAAGGGGTAAGCCATTTAGAACGGAGACGAGGAAACACTTTTTCTCACAGAGAGTGGTGAGTCTGTGGAATTCTCTGCCTCAGAGGCCGGTTCTCAGGATGCTTTCAAGAGAGAGCTAGATAGGGCTCTTAAAGATAGCGGAGTCAGGGGATATGGGGAGAAGGCAGGAACGGGGTACTGATTGGGGATGATCAGCCATGATCATATTGAATGATGGTGCTGCCTCGAAGGGCCGAATGGCCTACTCCTGCACCTATTGACTATTGTCTATTGTCTAAAGCAGGGTGGGAGGGGTGTCCCCCCTGTCCCCCCCAGGATTTACGCCCCATGCTGCAAACTAACTCCTTCTTGGTTTGTCCCCAGGTGAGCTTCCAGCACGAGACCTACGCATTGCCGTGCCCGGTGGCAGCGGCAGACAGGGGCCCGGTGGAGCTGGTGGCCCCAGGGCTCGAGGAGCAGCCCCTGGCCCGCCAGGTTTTCATCGTGCAGGAGCTGGAGATCCGTGACCGGCTGGCCTCCTCCCAGATCAACAAGTTCCTGTACCTCTACACCAGCGAGAAGATGCCCAGGAGGGCGCACTCCAACATGGTGGGCCCAGCATCACATGCCCACACACGTCACCCATCCCTCCCCCTCCACACACGCTCCAGCACTTGGCCGTCTATCCCGACCCCCTGCCTGACCCGCTGAGTTACTCCGGCACTTTATACCTGTCCACGTTCTCCACAGATGCTGCCCGACCCGCTGAGTTACTCCAGCACTTTGTACCTGTCCACATTCTCCACAGATGCTGCCTGACCCGCTGAGTTACTCCAGCACTCTGTACCTGTCCACGTTCTCCACAGATGCTGCCTGACCCGCTGAGTTACTCCAGCACTTTATACCTGTCCACGTTCTCCACAGATGCTGCCCGACCCATTGAGTTACTCCAGCACTTTATACCTGTCCACGTTCTCCACAGATGCTGCCTGACCCGCTGAGTTACTCCAGCACTCTGTACCTGTCCACATTCTCCACACAGATGCTGCCTGACCCGCTGAGTTACTCCAGCACTTTATACCTGTCCACGTTCTCCACAGATGCTGCCCGACCCACTGAGTTACTCCAGCACTCTGTACCTGTCCACCTTCTCCACAGATGCTGCCTGACCCACTGAGTTACTCCAGCACTTTGGCCATCATGGCAGAGTTTAATTCTTGGAAACAGGCCCTTCGGCCCACCAAGTCTGCTCTGACCAGCGATCCCCGCATATTATCCCCCACACACACTAGGGACAATTGACATTTATACCAAGACTTTACAAGGTTAATTCCCGGGACTGCCATACGCTGAGAGAATGGAGCGGGTGGGCTTGTACACTCTGGAGTTAATTGATGCATTGATTAAGGTTTTATTTAAATAGGGACAGATATAAAAACATAGACACACTTGAAACAGTCATCCAATGTATGCATCATAGTGTCTTTAGCCAAACGCTGCTGCACCCACTGAGTTTCTCCAGCTTTTTGTGTGTAACCCTCGATTCTCCAGCATCTGCAGTTCCTTCTTTAACGCTAATTCACAACACTTGTCCCTAGTAGGGCCGTGTGGACTCGGTGTGCCAAAGGGGCCTGTTGCCGCACTGTATCGTTTGGTGATCACTGGTCTGCATGGACTCGGTGTGCCTAGTAGGTTAAAAATGAGAATACAGATTAACATTATTAAAAATAGGGAAATGGAAATGAGATTAAAAAATGGAAAAGAGAAAAAGACACACACACACACACACAGAGCACAGAGTAAAAACTAAATATGAGACCTAGATTGTTGTTGAATTAGCCGCAATTATGTGTTTCTTTTGAATGCGACATATGCAGGGATACATTTCAAGTGGTCTGCCAGTGAATTCCATCATTTTGTCCCTTTTACTGAACATGCAGTTTGAGCAAAAGATGTTCTGCAGAAGGGGATACTGCAATTGCCTTTTGACGCTGCTCGGGTGGTGGGTCTGGCACCACTTTGCAGTCTAGTTATTGTTTTGCACAGCAGCTGGGGGAGGATGAGAGGGGACCTCATTGAAACAGATAAGATTGTTAAGGGCTTGGACACGCTGGAGGCAGGAAACATGTTCCCGATGTTGGGGGAGTCCAGAACCAGGGGCCACACACACACAGTTTAAGAATAAGGAGTCAGCCAATTAGAACGGAGATGAACGGAGACACATTTTTTCACGGAGAGTTGTGAGTCTGTGGAATTCGGAGGGCGGTGGAGGCCGGTTCTCTGGATGCTTTCACGAGAGAGCTAGATAGGGCTCTTAAAGATAGCGGAGTCAGGTGATATGGGGAGAAGGCAGGAGCGGGGTACTGATTGGGGATGATCAGCCATGATCACAGTGAATAGCGGTGCTGGCTCGAAGGGCCGAATGGCCTATTGTCTATTGTCTATGGAGATGGCATTACGATCTCATGCCTGTGCTAATGGGTTCTCTTGTTCCGCAGCTGACCATAAAGGCCCTTCACGTCAGGCCTGAGTCGGGGATCGGAGGTCCCGAATGTTGCCTGCGCGTGTCGCTGATGCCATTACGCCTCAATATTGACCAGGTAGCGGCCGCAGCTCCTTCAGCCTCTGTCCGGCACCTCCTCCCGTCACTCCTTCTCTCCCTCGCCCTCACTCCTCCCCTTCCCCGTCACTCTCTCAGCCTCACTCCTCCTGTTCCCTATTACTCCCCCGCCCAAACTCACCTTCCCCATCGTTCCCCTGGTCTCACACCCCATTTACATCACTCCCCCTCTCTCGCCCCATTCCCATCACTCTCTCCCCCTCACTCTCGTTTTGGCTACTCCCTCCCTCTCACTCCCTCCCCCCTACTCCCTCCCCACAACTCCCTCCCCCACCCCCTCCATCGCCATCTCCCCCTCCCTCGCCCTCACGCCTGCACCCCGTCACTCCCCAACCATCCTCACTCATCCCCCTCACTCCCCGCCTCCATCACCCCCCCCCCCCCCCGCCCTCACTCTCGTTCCCCCATCACTCTTCAGACTTTAGAGAAACAGGCCCTTCGGCCCACCGCGTCCGTGCCGACCAGCGATCCCCACACACTGACGCTATCCCACACACACTAGGGACGTGTGATTTACAATTTTACCGAAGCCAATTAGCCCCAAAGCTGTGCATCTTTGGAGTGCGGGAGGAAACCGGAGCACCCGGAGGAAACCAACGCGGGTCACGGGGAGAACGTGCAAACTCCGCACCGACAGCGCCCGCGGTCGGGATCGAACCGGGGTCTCCGGCGCTGTGAGGCAGCGACTCTACCGCTGCGCCACCCCTCCCTTCACCCTGCCTCCAGAGGGGGCGCTCCGTGTAAAATGCCCCAGCCGTTGCGCCCTCTGTGGAATTCTCTCTCACTGCGGCGCAGCGGTAGAGTCGCTGCCTCACGGCGCCAGAGACCCGGCTTCGATCCCGACCACGGGCGCTGTCTGTACGGAGTTTGCACGTTCTCCCCGTGACCTGCGTGGGTTTTCTCCAAGATCTTCGGTTTCCTCCCACACTCCAAAGACGTGTGGGTTTGTAGGTTAATTGGCTTTGGTGTAAGTGTAAAAGTTGCCTCGAGTGTGTGTGTGGGATAGAGTTAGTGTGCGGGGATCGCTGGTCGGCGCGGACTCTGTTCGCTCTGTATCTCTAAACCTAAACTAATATAAACTGAAGAAGGCGGCGGAGGCCGATTCACTGGATGTTTCCATGAGAGAGTTAGACAGAACTCTTGGAGCTAACGGAATCAAGGGATATGGGGAGAAGGCAGGAACGGGGCACTGATTCTGGATGATCAGCCATGATCACATTGAATGGCGGTGCTGGCTCGAAGGGCCGAATGGCCTACTCCTGCACCTATTGCCTATGTTTCTTTACCACGGTTAATGTTGTATCCTCGTCTGCTCCCTCTCTCTGTCCAGGATGCCTTATTCTTCCTGAAGGATTTCTTCACGAGTTTCGCCACCGGGATCAATCCGGTCGTTCCCGTGGAGTTGGCTGGGGAAGGTAAGGAATGTCGGGAGAGCGTGGGGTCGGTCCACCCGCCCAGCGTTACCCACGTGATCTGTTCGGGAGTGAGAGGGGGGGAGTGTTTCAATCACGGCTGATCTACCCTACCCCATCCCCTCCCCCTTACCCTAGTCATCGCACTAGTGTCGCTGCCTGTATTAGCTAGTTGCCAGCTAGCCCACAGCCAACAATAGAGCATTGTGGGCTCCACGTTTCATTGATCATCCTTGCTTCATAAATACATAAGCTCTCTGAGCAGAATTAGGCCATTCAGCCCATCTCCCCCATTCAATCATGACTGATCTAGCTCTCCCTCCTAACCCCATTCTCCTGCCTTCTCCCCTTAACCCCTGACACCCGCACTAATCAAGAATCTATCTATCTCTGCCTTAAAAATATCCACTGATTTGTGGCCTCCACAGCCGTCTGTGGCAAAGAATTCTACAGATTCACCACCCTCTGGCTAAAGAAATTCCTCCTCATCTCCTTCCTAAAGGAGCGCCCTTTAATTCTGAGGCCGTGCCCTCTGGTCCTAGACTCTTCCACCAGTGGAAACATCCTCTCCACATCCAGTCTATCCAGGCCTTTCACTATTCTGGACGTTTCAATGAGGTCCCTGCTCATCCTTCTAAACTCCAGCGAGTACAGGCCCAATGCTCATCGTACGTTAACCCACTCATTCCCGGGATCGTTCTTGTGAACCTCCTCTGGACCCTCTCCAGAGCCGGCACATCCTTCCTCAGATACGGGGCCCAAAACTGCTCACAATATTCCAAATGCGGTCTGACCAGCGCCTTATAGAACTAAAATAGAACTGTATTTACCCCAGGAGGGAAATTGATCTGCCAACATTAAGTCATAAAAACACAAAATATGTGAAACGTGAAATTAAAGTGACGAGCGGAAAGGATTGGGGGATGTGCAAAGATTGGGGGGTGGGGGGAAGTCAGTCTCAGTCTACCTTCCCCCACGACAGAAGGGGGAGGGGTTGTCCAGTTTGATAGCCACAGGGAAGAAGGATCTCCTGTGGCGTTCTGTGCTGCATCTTGGTGGAACCGGTCTGTTGCTGAAGGTGCTCCTCAGGTTGACCAGTGCGTCACGGAGGGGGTGAGCTGTCCTGTTTTTGTATATAAGCCCTGAATTAAATGCTAGCATTGAGTTTGAGTTAGCATTGATCGTGCGTGTGTGTGTGTGCGCGCGTGTGGGTGTGTGTATTTGTGTGTGTGTGGGTGTGTGTATTTGTGTGCGTGTGGGTGTGTGTATTTGTGTGCGTGTGGGTGTGTGTATTTGTGTGTGTGTGGGTGTGTGTATTTGTGTGCGTGTGGGTGTGTGTATTTGTGTGTGGGTGTGTGTATTTGTGTGCATGTGGGTGTGTGTATTTGTGTGTGGGTGTGTGTATTTGTGTGCGTGTGGGTGTGTGTATTTGTGTGTGGGTGTGTGTATTTGTGTGCGTGTGGGTGTGTGTATTTGTGTGTGTGTGTGTGCATGCGTGTGGATGTGTGTATGTGTGTGTGCGCGTGTGTATTTGCGTGTGGGTGTGTGCGTGCGTGTGGGTGTATGTATTTGTGTGTGTGTGTGTGTGCATGCATGTGGATGTGTGTGCGTGTGTATTTGCGTGTGGGTGTGTGTATTTGTGTGTGGGTGTGTGTATTTGTGTGCGTGTGGGTGTGTGTATTTGTGTGTGTGTGTGTGCATGCGTGTGGATGTGTGTATGTGTGTGTGCGCGTGTGTATTTGCGTGTGGGTGTGTGCGTGCGTGTGGGTGTATGTATTTGTGTGTGTGTGTGTGTGCATGCGTGTGGATGTGTGTATGTGTGTGTGCGTGTGTATTTGTGTGTGGGTGTGTGCGTGCGTGTGGGTGTGTGTATTTGTGTGTGTGTGTGCGTGTGTATTTGCGTGAGTGTGGGTGTATGCATTTGTGTGTGTGTGTGCGTGTGTATTTGCGTGAGTGTGCGTGCGTGTGGGTGTGTGTATTTGTGTGTGGGTGTGTGTATTTGTGTGTGTGTGTGTGTGTGCATGCGTGTGGATGTGTGTGTGCGTGTGTGTGTTTTTTTAATTTTTATTTAACCTTTATTTAACCGGGAGAAGTCTCATTGAGATTAAATATCTCTTTTACAAGAGAGTCCTGGCCAAGACAGGCAGCAGCACAGTTCCCCAGTTACAGGTAATAATTTAAAAACAACCGAGAACATATAAATAGAGTCACAGTCATAACATCATCAAACAAACCATGTACAGACAGAAGAGGCCCGCTTCAATATCATTAAGAAGAGATTTAAATCTGTTTATAGAAACCAGCTCCTTAAGTTTCAGTTCATTCTGCAGCTGGTTCCATGCGAAGGGAGCAGCATAACTAAATACCCTTTTCCCCAGTTCAGTACGGACATTAGGTACAGTTAGTAAGAACAAGTCCTCAGAGCGGAGCTGATAAGTTCCTGTGCTTATTCGAATTACAAACTTCTGCAGGTATGAAGGAAGAACACCGAGGATAGTCTTGTAAATAAGGATATGCCAAGGATGGAGTCTGCGGGTGGGCAGGGCAAACCATCCAACTTGAGCAGTGGTGCGTGAGGGTTTTAAAATTAAGGGCCTGTCCCACCAGCATGCAACTCTATGCGATGAACGCGATCAAACTAGTAGCGGGGGCCGCGCGGAGGTCGGGTGATCCCCTGTACAGGGCCGTTCCCACCAGCATGCGCCTGCATGCGGCAAGCGCAACCAAACCGGCAGCAGGGGCCGCGCGGAGGTCGGGTGAGTGGCGCAACGCGGCGCAAAGTGAGGCGAACTTGGAGCGAAGTCCAAGGTAAGTTCGCCAGGACGGAGAGGGGCACACAGAGAGGGGCACCGAGGAACACACACACACAGAGGGCCACGGAGCCACACACAGAGAGGGTCACGGAGGCACTTACAAATAGGTTCACGGAGGCACGATGTCGGGGTGGTGTGTAAATGTCGAGGCGGCTGCGAGCCGACAAGCCGTTGCCGCGCGGAATTTTTGGACATAGTCGGTTTTTCGGAGCCCCGCGCGATGTCGGGACGAACTCCGCACAATTCTGCACGGCTCCGGCGATCGAAGTGGGACCGGCCCCGCGACGCCGGACGGCTCAAGCGACCACGTTAGGTCGCGCTCACCGCATGGAGTTGCACGCTGGTGGGACAGGCCCTTTAGTAACAAATCTCAGTGCTCCGTGGTAGACCGTGTCCAAGGACTGTAGGCATTTTGAAGATGCATTCATATATAAAACATCCCCATAGTCCAACACAGACATGAACGTTGCAGCAACTAATCTTTTTTTGGCTTCAAAAGAAAAACAAGATTTGTTTCTAAAGTAAAAACCTAATTTTATCTTGAGTTTTTTCACAAGTTGCTGGATATGAGGTTTAAAAGAGAGGGAATCATCAATTAGAATTCCCAGATATTTATATTGAGACACAGATTCAACCACAGAGCCCTGCAAAGGGAGGTCCGAGGGCTTTGATTTAGCTTTAGTGAACAGCATGAGCTTTTAAGCATGTCTTGTCAGCATTTAAAACAAGTTTTGAATCACACAGGTTACGTTGCACAGTGTTAAAAGCAGTTTGGAGCTGACAGAGAGCAGGCGCATGCTGGTGGGAACGGCCCTGTACGGGGATCACCCGACCTCCGCGTGGCCCTCGCTGCTAATTTGGTCGCGCTTGCCGCATGCAGGCGCACGCTGGTGGGAACGGCCCTGTATGGGGATCACCCGACCCCCGCGCGGCCCCCGCTTCTAGTTTGATCGCGCTCATCGCATGGAGTCGGATGCTGGTGGGACAGGCCCTTTACTTAAAACAGCAGTTTGGAGATGGGCCTATAGTTGTTTAGCACAGTGGGGCCCCCCCCTTTAAACTGTGGGAGAACAAAGGCAGATTTCCAAATAAGGGGAATTGCGTTTGTCTCCAGGGATAGATTAAAAAGATACGTCAGAGGCCATGCATTAAAATCAGCGGCTAACTGTAGGAAGTGAGGCTGAAGGTTGTCGGGACCTGCCGATTTTTTCTGTGTCTAAACATCTCAGGGCCTTATGCACCTCTGAAAGTGGAACAGCATCAAAAGTAAAGGCTTGTCCCTCAAAAAAACAATTACTATCAGAGCGAGCAGAGGAGCCGTGAGCTGTGTTTTGAGAGTTAAAAAGTGAACCAGAGGCAATGATTTGGGGTAGACGCACGGCAATATATCACTGTGCCGTCAGCATAAAAGTGCAAAATTTGCATTTGCTGCTTTATGATCTAGACTATTAATATAAATAGTAAATAATAAAGGTCCTAGAACCGATCCCTGTGGCACACCCTTGGATACATTAAGAGAGCTAGAAGTAATACCTTCTGCTCACACACTCTGGGATCGGCCTGATAAGCATATATCCATATAACAATTAAAGCACGGAAACAGGCCCTCTCGGCCCTTCCAGTCCGTGCCGACCATTTATTTTCCCCTAGTCCCATCTACCTGCACTCAGACCATACCCCTCCATTCCCTTCCCGTCCATATACCTATCCACTTTACTTCTAAATGTTAAAATCGATCCTGCCTCCACCACTTCTGCTGGAAGATCATTCCACACAGCCACCACTCTCTGAGTAAAGAAGTTCCCCCCTCATGTTACCCCTAAACTTCTGTCCCTTAATTCTCATGTCATGCCCTCTTGTTTGAATCTTCCCTACGCTCAATGGGAAAAGCTTATCCACGTCAACTCTGTCTATCCCTTTCATCATTTTAAAGACCTCAATCAAGTCCCCCCTTAACCTTCTGCGCTCCAAAGAATGAAGACCCAACTTGTTCAACCTTGCTCAACCTGATAGATAGTTTTTAAACCAACAGACAGCTTGATCAGACAAACCGATGCTGCATAGTCTTTGTAACAATAAGGCATGATCCACAGTATCGAAAGCCTTTGATAGGTCAACGAAAAGGGCGGCACAGTGTTGCTTATTGTCTAAAAATTCAATCAAATCATTTACTACTTTTAAAGCAGCTGTTGACGTACTAAATTTTTTCCTAAAACCAGATTGAAATGCAGATAAAATACCGTTAGTTGATAAAAAAAGTCCATCAGTTGTTGGTTTACAATGGATTGCAGCACCTTAAGGGCCTGTCCCACCAGCATGCAACTCCATGCGATGAGCCCGACCTAATGTGGTCGCTTGAGCCGTCCGGCGTCGCGGGGCCGGTCCCACTTCGATCGCCGGAGCCGTGCGGAATTGTGCGGAGTTCGTCCCGACATCGCGCGGGGCTCCGAAAAACTGACCGTGTTCAAAAATTCCGCACGGCAACGGCTTGTCGGCTCGCAGTCGCCTCGACGCATTACGCACCGTCTCAACGTCGTGCCTCCGTGACCCTCTCTGTAGGTGCCTCCGTGACCCTCTATGTGTGTGGCTCCGTGGCCCACTGTGTGTGTGCCTCTGTGCCCCTCTCTGTGTGCCCCTCCCTGTCCTGGCGAACTTACCTTTAAGACTTCGCTCCAAGTTCGCCTCACTTTGCGCCGCGTTGCGCCACTCACCCGACCTCCGCGCGTCCCTCGCTGCCGGTTTGGTCGCGCTTGCCGCATGCAGGCGCATGCTGGTGGGAACGGCCCTGTACAGGGATCACCCGACCTCCGCGCGGCCCCCGCTTCTAGTTTGATCGCGCTCACCGCATGGAATCGCATGCTGGTGGGACAGGCCCTTTACTTAAAACAGACAGTTTGGAGATGGGCCTACAGTTGTTTAGCACAGTGGGGTCCCCCCCTTTAAACAGTGGGAGAACAAAGGCAGATTTCCAAATAAGGGGAATTGCGTTTGTCTCCAGGGATAGATTAAAAAGATACATCAGAGGCAATGCATTAAAATCAGCGGCTAACTTTAGGAAGTGAGGCTCATGGTTGTCGGGACCTGCCGATTTTTTCTGTGTCTAAACATCTCAGGGCCTTATGCACCTCTGAAAGTGGAACAGCATCAAAAGTAAAGGCTTGTCCCTCAAAAAAACAATTACTATCAGAGCGAGCAGAGGAGCCGTGAGCTGTGTTTTGAGAGTTAAAAAGTGAACCAGAGGCAATGAACTGCTCATTAAAACAACCAAACATGTCGGCCTTTTCATAAATTTAGGTAGAGTCTTTGACAATGCATGGAGGTAGCTCGATAACATTTTTATTTCCAGTTATTGATTTAATGGTTTTCCAGAATTTCAACGGATCGTTTGGGTTATTTGAAGTTTCAGTAAGGAAATGGTCAGCTTTGGCTTTTCTAATTGCAACTGTGCTTGCATTTCGCAGCTGCCTAAAGAGCAACCAGTGCTTGCATTTCGCAGCTGCCTAATTGTACAAGGCATTGGTGAGACCAATTCTGGAGTATGGTGTACAATTTTGGTCGCCTAATTATAGGAAGGATGTCAACAAAATAGAGAGAGTACAGAGGAGATTTACTAGAATGTTGCCTGGGATCCAGCAACTAAGTTACATAGAAAGGTTGAACAAGTTAGGTCTTTATTCTTTGGAGCGCAGAAGGTTAAGGGGGGACTTGATTGAGGTCTTTAAAATGATGAAAGGGATAGACAGAGTTGACGTTGATAAGCTTTTCCCATTGAGGGTAGGGAAGATTCAAACAAGAGGGCATGACATGAGAATTAAGGGACAGAAGTTTAGGGGTAACATGAGGGGTAACATGAGGAAAACATTCTTTACACAGAGAGTGGTGAGTCTCTGGAATTCTCTGCCACAGAAGGTAGTTGAGGCCAGTTCATTGGCTATATTTAAGAGGGCATTAGATGTGGCACTTGTGGCTAAAGGGATCAGAGGGTATGGAGAGAAGGCAGGTACAGGATACTGAGTTGGATGATCAGCCATGATCACATTGAATGGCGGTGCAGGCTCGAAGGGCCGAATGGCCTACTCCTGCACCTATTTTCTATGTTTCTATGTTTCTATGAACTTCTTTACTCAGAGAGTGGGGGCTGTGTGGAATGATCTTCCAGCGTGTCGAGGCAGGGTCGATTTTAACATTTAAAAGTAAAGTGGATAGGTATATGGACGGGAAGGGAATGGAGGGGTATGGTCTGAGTGCAGGTAGATGGGACTAGGGGGAAATAAATGGTCGGCACGGACTGGAAGGGCCGAGAAGGCCTGTTTCCGTGCTGTAATTGTTATATGGTTATAAAGAGCAACCAGTGCTTGCATTTCGCAGCTGCCTTAAGAGCAACCAGTCTGAACCAAGACCAGTGCTCCTGGCTTTAGACCACGCCACATTGCACTCGTGGAGTAAATTGGATAACTCTGACGTGAACCATGCATGCATTATCCCTGCCCTTTATTCTATACTTCCTAAAAGGAGCGTGCTTGCTAACAATTTCAATAAAACCCTCATAAAAGAATTTCCAGGCATTTTCAACATCAGGAATTACATTAGTTTTCTCCCAGCCAAAGAGAAACAGGTCATGAAAAACTGCTTGCTCCACAAAACGCTTCATGTCCCGCTTTACGATGACAGGCGGTTTGGTTTTAGGAACATTTTGTACTTCTGACTGTTGCAATGACACAGTGGTGACTGATGTCATTGGCAAAAACAGAAGCAGCAGAATATCTATGAGGAACATTTAGTTAAGATAGGATCAATTCAAGAAGATTTGTCCGGACATTTCAGATTAGATCTAGTAGGCCAGTCAACGAAATTAAACGAATCGCAAAATGCTTTGATGCTGATGCTGGTCGCAGCAGCCAGTTCCAGTTTAAGCCACCAATGCGGACAATTTCATCACAGTTCAACCCGGATAAAAGCTCCATTAAAGATGGTAAGGTGCCGCTGACAGCTGAAGGTGGCCGATAGCAACCGGCAGCAGTGTCGTGGGGAGTTTTTGAGATTCCCATGTCAGGTGCCAGAAGTTCAAATTGTTTCCTCACTGATGTAGAGAGACGGATCTGCACATGAAACTTAGATTTGACATAGACTGCGACCCCTCTGCCCTTCTTGGGTCGGTCAGTCCTATACACATTGTACCTGTCAATGTTGATATCCTTGTTTAAAACTGCTTTGTTTAGCCAGGTTTCGGATATGTCAATAACATCAGCATCAGTTGAATGAGCCCAGATGCGAATCATATCCATTTTAGAAGTCATACTGCGCACATTCAAGTGGATGAAACCAAGTCCAGACCTTGATTCAAATTCAGCAGGGGTGTTAAAATCAACAGCAGACTCAGCAGAGCCTGGGGTCTGAAGAAGGAGTCCTGAAGAAGGGTCTCGACCCGAAACGTCGCCTATCTCCTTCGCTCCTTAAGGGCCTGTCCCACCAGCATGCAACTCTATGCGATGAACGCAATCAAACTAGAAGCGGGGGCCGCGCGGAGGTCGGGTGATCCCCTGTACAGGGCCGTTCCCACCAGCATGCGCCTGCATGCGGCAAGCGCGACCAAACCGGCAGCGGGGGCCGCGCGGAGGTCGGGTGAGTGGCGAACTTGAAGCGAAGTCCAAGGTAAGTTCGCCAGGACAGAGAGGGGCACACAGAGAGGGGCACCGAGGCACACACACACAGAGAGGGCCACGGAGCCACACACAGAGAGGGCCACGGAGCCACACACATAGAGGGTCACGGAGGCACCTACAGAGAGGGTCACGGAGGCACGATGTCGGGGCGGTGTGTAAATGTCGAGGCGACTGCGAGCCGACAAGCCGTTGCCGCGCGGAATTTTTGGACATAGTCGGTGTTTCGGAGTCCCGCGCGGCGTCGGGACGAACTCCGCACAATTCCGCACGGCTCCGGCGATCGAAGTGGGACCGGCCCCGCGACGCCGGACGGCTTAAGCGACCACGTTAGGTCGCGCTAATCGCATAGAGTTGCATGCTGGTAGGACAGGCCTTTTAGATGCTGCTGCACCCGCTGAGTTTCTCCAGCCTTTTGTGTGCCCTCAGCAGAGCCTGGGCCTAGGTTAGGTTGAACATTCCCTGGAATCAGCAGCAACAGAACAATCATACACCTATAATCAGTCCTTATAGATTTGCTTGAATGATCTTTATTCATCTTTAAAAATATTTAAAAAGTCACAAAGGCAACTTGAAGGAATAACAAAGTTGTCTTGTAAGGCCATCAAGCTGACAAGATGGGCCAGGTCCATAGATGCGTGGGGCAGCAGAGTCATAGGTGACAAACTAATGCCCAACAGACTGCCAGAAGCGCCCCCACGTCCCCCGGCATGGTAGAACCGGTGTCGAGTTGACTGGACAGGAGTTTTCAGTCCCGTGGGGGCTTCCCCCGGTGCCGCTCCAAAAGAGCAGCCACGAGCAGCGGCGTTGTACGTTGAGATCCCCAACATCGAGGAGAAAAACAACCAGACTATTTCCCCTCAACCAACGACGCCACACATTAGTGCAGGGAGAGTCCTGAATAAACCCGTTCCGTGGTGTCCCCACGGAGTGATAATTCAAATGATAATGCTCGCAGATGGCACAGAAAAATCACTCAGTCATTGTAAAACAAACATGTAAAACAAACAGACACAGTTAGAGACAGGAGGAGACATGTGCTGCCATCTTGGATCAGATGTGCATTTGTGTGTGTGTGTGTGAGTGAGAGTGTGTGTGTGTGTGTGTGTGCGTGTGTGTGTGAGAGTGTGTATCTGTGAGTGTGTGTGAGAGTGTGTGTGTGTATCTGTGTGAGTGTGTATGTGTATCTGCGTGTGTGTGTGAGTGTGTGTGTGAGTGAGAGAGTGTGTGTGCATCTGTGAGTGTGTGTGAGTGAGTGCGTGTGTGTGAGTGTGCGTGTGTGTGCGTGTGTGTGTGAGAGTGTGAGTGAGAGTGTGTGTGAGAGAGTGTGTGTGCATGCGTGTGTGATGTCTGTGTGTACGTGTGTGTGAGAGTGTGTGTGCGTGTGCACGGTGTCTGTGTGTGTGTGCGTGCGTGAGTGTGCGTGCGTGTGTGGAGTTAGCCATGGTCTTGTTGGCTTGTGATCGGGTTCGGCCTCTCGTGGCATTTATTCTGCCACCTCAGCCTCACTAGACGGACAAAGCAGCGAGTGTCTTCAATACAAACCCCGCTCCAGCAAATCTTCCCACGTTCTGTCCAACACAACTCCCGAGACGAGCTGGGGATAATGAGTCATGGAATGTGCTTTGGAAAGCGCATCTTGGCCAAGCCTGGGGCAGCTCAGTCCGCCTGGACGTACGCCATCTCCCAGTTGCCAAACACTTCAACTCCCCCTCCCATTCCCTCACTGACCTTTCTGTCCTGGGCCTCCTCTACTGTCAGAGTGAGGCCCAGCTCAAATTGGAGGAACAGCGCCTCATATTTCACTTGGGCAGCTCACACCCCAGCGGGGTGAACAGTTTTTAGTTTAGTTTAGCTTTATAGACACAGTGCGGAAACAGGCCCTTCGGCCCACTGAGTCCACGCTGACCAGCGATCCCCGCACGGCAGAGAAAAAAGCGAATGGTATGTTAGCTTTCATAGCAAAAGGATTTGAGTATAGGAGCAGGGAGGTTCTACTTCAGTTGTATAGGGTCTTGGTGAGACCACACTTGGAGTATTGCGTACAGTTCTGGTCTCCAAATCTGAGGAAGGACATTATTGCCATAGAGGGAGTACAGAGAAGGTTCACCAGACTGATTCCTGGGATGTCAGGACTGTCTTATGAACAAAGACTGCATAGACTCAGTTTATACTCTCTAGAATTTAGGAGATTGAGAGGGGATCTTATAGGAACTTACAAAATTCTTAAGGGGTTGGACAGGCTAGATGCAGGAAGATTGTTCCCGATGTTGGGGAGATCCAGGACAAGGGGTCACAGCTTGAGGATAAGGGGGAAATCCTTTAGGAATGAGATGAGAAGGACTTTTTTCACACAGAGAGTGGTGGGTCTCTGGAACTCTCTGCCACAGAGGGTAGTTGAGGCCAGTTCATTGGCTATATTTAAGAGGGAGTTAGATGTGGCCCTTGTGGCTAAGGGGATCAGGGGGTATGGAGAGAAGGTAGGTACGGGATACTGAGTTGGATGATCAGCCATGATCATATTGAATGGCGGTGCAGGCTCGAAGGGCCGAATGGCCTACTCCTGCACCTAATTTCTATGTTTCTATGTTAACACTACCCTACACACACAGGGGACCGTTGTATATTTACACCAGGCCAATTAACCTCCAAACCTGCACGTCTTTGGACTATGGGAGGAAAGTGAAGATCTCGGAGAAAACCCACGCAGGTCACAGGGAGAACGTGCAAACTCCGTACAGACAGCGCCCGTAGTCGGGATCGAACCCGGGTCTCTGGCGCTCTACTGCTCTGGCACAGTGTGTGTGTGTCTTGAACGTGGACAGGTGACATTTGGGGTCGGGACTGAAGGGTCCAGAGATGTTGCCTGACCCGCGGAGCTACTCCAGCACTTTGTGTCCTTCCCTGCCTGGAAGAAGGGTCCCGACCCGAAACGTCACCTCCCCATGTTGTCTAGAAATGCCACCTCCCTGAATGACTCCCGCACTTAGCACAATAGCGTGGCGCGGTGGTAGACTTGCTGCCTTGCATCGCTCGCAGCTCCGGACACCCCGGTTCCATCCCGACTACAGACGCTGCCTCTATGGAGTTTGCACGCTCTCCCTGTGACTTGCGTGGGTTTTCCCCAAGATCTCCGGTTTCCTCCCACACTCCAGGTTTGTAAGTGAATTGGCTTGGTGTAAAAGTGTGTGTGTGTAGAGTAGTGTTAGTGTGCGGGGATCGCTGGTCGGCACGGACTCGGTGGGCCGAAGGGCCTGATAACACTCCATGTCTCTAAACTAAAACCATGCTGACTATCCCTAATCAGCCCTTGTCCATCGACATGAACATATACCTTGTGCATCACCGTATCTTGTTACTTGTGGGCGGAGCACCAAGGCAAATTCCTTGTATGTGAATACTTGGCCAATAAACTTACTTAAACACTTTGTGAGATGTCGCCTGTCCCGCTGAGTTACACGTATAAATGTTAAAAAGTCGTCCCTCGTGTGTTAGTGTATGGGGGGGATCGCTGGCCAGTGTGGACTTGAAGGCCCTGTTTCCCCGCCGTACCCCCAAACTAAACTAAAGACACTACCGCTAACAATGGCCTCTTTCCTTTATCATCGTTACCTTTTTGCATATCTTTCATTCATTGTTCTTTATCTCTCTACATCACCGACTATATCTCTCGTTTCCCTTATCCCTGATCGAGGATCTCGACCAGAAACATCACCCATTCCTTCTCCCCGGTCCCAGCCGAGCTACTCCAGCACTTTGCGTCTTATCTTCGGTTTAAACCAGCGTCTGCAGTTCCTTCCCGCCCACGATGTGCGTTGGGGTTTTTTTTAAATTTTGGCCAAGATGGCCGTCCGCGGGTCCAGGCAGCGGGCGGTCGATGGTCGCCCCAGTCGGCTGCCTGCCCCTCATCCGGGCCCACGTCCGTGCGCGCGTGTCCCTGGAGAGGGAACACGCACACACGCGGTGCCCACGGGGGCCTTCCGTGATCGCTGGTCGCCGCGGGAGGGGTCGAGGACATCGTAGATAAAGACGGCACAATTGTATTAAAATGATCGTCTGAGGTAACGTGACTATTGTACCTTCTGCTAAACTGTAAAATGCAATGACTGAATAAAGCCCGTGTTGAGAAGGAGAAAAACAATGAACCGAGTGTCTCGTTGGTGTGGGGCACCTTGTGTAGTTGCTTGTGTCTGCAGCCTGTGTCTTCTGCTCTCTGCAGCGGTGGCCAAACCGGACTCCGGCCAGCGGGGGAGCGGAGCGTTTGACACGGACTCCCTGGGTCGGGACCCGGATCCAAGCCAGGGCGGGGGGCTCGAGCTGCCCGAGATGACCGCCTCCATGGAGACCACGCTGAGCGAGCACAGTTCGTCCTCCACCGCCAGCTCCTCCGAACAGCCCATCTACTTCAGGTGGAGCCCGCTGCCTCCCTCTCTCCCTCTCCCTGTCCCTCTCCGCTTCCCCGCGACTCCCCTCTCCCTCTCACTCCGGAGACACACACAGAGTGCTGGAGTAACTCAGCGGGTCAGGCAGCATCTGTGGAGAACGTGGACAGGTACAGAGTGCTGGAGTAACTCAGCGGGTCAGGCAGCATCTGTGGAGAACGTGGACAGGTACAGAGTGCTGGAGTAACTCAGCGGGTCAGGCAGCATCTGTGGAGAAAGAAAGAATAGGTGACCTTTCAGGTCGGGATCCTTCTTCAGGCCTGATTGAAACCAAAATGTCACCAATTCCTTTTTCTCCAGAGATGCTGCCTGACCAGCTGAGTTACTCCAGTACTTTGTGTCTATCTTCGGTATAAACTAGCACCTGCAGTTCCTTCCTAGTTTAGTTTAGAGGGACAACGTGTAAACAGGCCCTTCGGCCCACCGAGCCCATGCCGACCATCGCATGACTTCTATGCACTCTCACTTTCTCATCCACTCCCTACACACTCAGGGTAGGATGGGTTTAGAGGGATATGGACCAAACGCAGGCAGGTGGGACTAGTGCGGTGTAGATGAAGCAGTTCACTCTACCTCAGTACACGTGACAATAAACTAAACTGAAACTGAGATGGAGCATAGAAACATAGACAATAGGTGCAGGAGTAGGCCATTCGGCCCTTCGAACCAGCACCGCCATTCAATGTGATCATGGCTGATCATCCCCAATCAGTACCCCGTTCCTGCCTTCTCCCCATATCCCCTGACTCCGCTATTTTTAAGAGCCCTATCTAGCTCTCTCTTGAAAGCATCCAGAGAACCGGCCTCCACCGCCCTCTGAGGCAGAGAATTCCACAGACTCGCCACTCTCTGTGAGAAAAAGTGTTTCCTCATCTCCGTTCGAAATGGCTTACCCCTTATTCTTAAACTGTGGCCCCTGGTTCTGGACTTCCCCCAACATCGGGAACATGTTTCCTGTCTCTAGTATGTCCAGACCCACCCCCTCTGCCCACCTGTCGGTCTTTCCGATAGAACGTATAACCTTGTATATTCAGCTCCCAGTTCCAATCCTTTTGATGATGTCTGTTAACATAGAGAATAGGTGCAGGAGGAGGCCATTCGGCCCTTCGAGAAAAAGTGTTTCCTCGTCTCCGTTCTAAATGGCTTACCCCTTGTTCTTGCCCCCCTCACCTTAAACATATTTCCCCCGGTTCTCCATACCCCTACGCCTGAATGTGTGCGTCTAGTGCGATCTATTCCTCTCATGATTTTGTACACCTCTATAAGATCACCCCTCATCCTCCTGCGCTCCAAGGAATAGAGACCCAGCCTGCTCAACCTCTCCCTGTAGCTCACGCCCTCTAGTCCTGGCAACATCTGCGGAGGGAATGGACAGGCAACGTTTCGGGTCAGGACCCCCCCCCCCCCCCATTTCATGCTTCCAACATCTGCAGTTACGTCTGTCTCTATCATATTGCAATCGAGGGAATCGGGAGTATAGAAGTTGGGAGGTCACGTTGCAGTTGTATAAGACGTTGGTGAGACCGCATTTAGAATATTGCGTTCAGTTCTGGGCACCGTGTTACAGGAAATATGTTGTCAAGCTGGAAAGGGTTCAGAAAAGATTTACGAGGATGTTGCCAGGACTCGAGGGTGTGAGCTACAGGGAGAGGTTGAGAGGGTGGGTCTCTATTCCTTGGAGCGCAGGAGGATGAGGGCGATCTTATAGAGGTGTACAAAATCATGAGAGGAATAGATCGGGTAGATGCACAGAGTCTCTTGCCCAGAATAGGGGAATCGAGGACCAGAGGACATGGGTTCAAGGTGAAGGGGGAAAGATTTGATAGGAATCTGAGGGGTAAATTTTTCACAAGGAGGGTGGTGGGTGTATGGAACGAGCTGCCGGAGGAGGTAGTTGAGGCTGAGACTATCCCAACGTTTAAGAAACAGTTAGACTGGTACATGAACAGGACAGATTTGGAGGGATATGGACCAAGCGCAGGCAGGTGGGACTAGTGTAGATGGGACATGTTGGGCGGTGTGGGCAAGATGGGCTGAAAGGCCTGTTTCCATGCTGTATCACTCTGTGACTGTAAGTCTACTTTGAAGAAGTTCTCCTCCTCTCTCCGACGAGAGTTCTGCAACATCCTCTCTCGCTGATTCCCCTCTGTGGGGTCTGAAGGAGGGTCTCGACCCGAAACGTCACCCATTCCTTCTCTCCAGAGATGCTGCCTCTATCGCTGAGTTACTCCAGCTTATTGTGTCCATCTTTGGCACAGATGTAATGGGCCGAAGGGCCTGTTCCTGTGCTGTACCAGGATAGTGGGATTAGCCCCTCTCCAAAGGCCTCTCGACCACCCGCTCCCCCTCTCGTGTCCGGCCTTGGCCCGCTCCATCCCGTCCGTTTGCCTGTCCAAGCGGGAATCCGCGCCGTGCCGGGATTCGGGAACGCCGGCGGGGATCCATGCTGTAACCTGCCTTCTCTCCCCGCCGCAGGGAATTCCGATTTACCTCAGAGGTGCCAATCTGGCTGGACTATCACGGGAAGCACATGATCATGGATCAAGTGAGTAATGCCCTTGTGGGAGACGCCTCATTCCTAGCACAGGCCCAGTGGGCCGAAGGGCCTGTGCCCGTGTTTATACTTCTGTGGCAGGGGGTTGCTTATACAGACTCTGTAGTCTGTTTCAGTGTGTAGACACTGTCAGCTTTACAGTGTGGAGACACTAGACTGTTATAATGTGTGGACTGTTGGAGTGTATAGACACTGTGGACTGTTAGAGTGTATAGACACTGTGGACTGTTAGAGTGTGTAGACACTGTAGACTGTTAGAGTGTGTAGACACTGTGGACTGTTAGAGTGTGTAGACACTGTAGACTGTTAGAGTATGTAGACACTGTAGACTGTTAGAGTTTGTAGACACTGTGGACTGTTAGAGTGTGTAGACACTGTGGACTGTCAGAGTGTATAGACACTGTAGACTGTTAGAGTGTGTAGACACTGTGGACTGTCAGAGTGTATAGACACTGTAGACTGTTAGAGTGTGTAGACACTGTAGACCAGGGGTGGGGAACCTGCAGCCTTAAGGCCACATGCGCCCTTACAGGCCATTAAGTGCGGCCTTTTGAACGAATCCAAATTTTGTAGAACAAATCCTTTTATTTTTATTAATATGTTTTTGTTCGTCTTTTATTATTTTAATTTTAATCTTAAAATGAACGTATTTAAAATACCAAAGAGTAAAAGATGATTCAACGAAATAATTCTCCCGACTGACGGCCACAATTAAAACATTAGTAAGTCACGAGGGCTATTTTAACAAAAGAATGGACATTTTGAAAAACTTCTAATTGAAGTTACACAAAAGGCTGGAGAAACTCAGCGGGGGCAGCAGCATCTAAGGAGCGAAGGAGATAGGCGACGTTTCGGGTCGAGACCCTTCTTCAGACTGGTCAGGGATCAGAGAAACGAGAGATATAGACGGTGATGTGGAGAGATAAAGAACAATGAATGAAAGATATGCAAAAAAGTATCGATGATAAAGGAAAGGCCGTTGTAAGCTGTTTGTGGTGTGAAAATGAGACTTGGGTGGGGGAGA
>CAUPSL010000602.1:0-22500 GCA_963514005.1 Raja brachyura | reverse complement strand
AAGGAACGTCCTTTAATGCTGAGGCTGTGACCTCTAGCCCTAGACTCTCCCACTAGTGGAAACATCCTCTCCACATCCACTCTATCCGGGCCTTTCACTATTCTGTACGTTTCAATGAGGTCCCCCCTCATCCTTCTAAACTCCAGCGAGTACAGGCCCAGTCCTGACAAACGCTCATGAAGAATAAGAACCGGCGGTTAATGAGCTGGAGTTGGCAGCTACAAGAATACAACCTGGAGCTCAGGCACAGAGTTAGTCCCGACAAACACTAATTCCTGGGATCGTTCTTGTGAACCTCCTCTGGACCCTCTCCAGAGCCGGCACATCCTTCAGATACGGGGCCCAAAACTGCTCACAATACTAGATCTAGACAATTGAGTAAGTTTCAATGAGGTCCCCCCTCATCCTTCTAAACTCTAGGGAGGGTGGCACGGGCCGGTGCAGTGGGTAGAGCTGCTGCCTCACAGCGCCAGAGGCCCAGGTTCCATCCTGACCACGGGCGCTGTCTGTACGGAGTTTGTCCGTTCTGCCCGTGACCTGCGTGGGTTTCCTCCGGGTGCTCAGGTTTCCTCCCACACTCCAAAGATGCACGGCTTGGGGGGGGGGGGGTAATTGGCCATTTAAAAAATGTAAATTGTCCCTAGTGTGTAGGATGGCGTTAGTGTGCGGGGATCTGGTGGGCCGAAGGGCCTGTTTCCGAGCTGTGTCCTTAAACTAAAATCACCAAACCTACTGAATAGTGAAAGTCGACAAAAGTGCTGGAGAAACTCAGCGGGTGCGGCAGCATCTATGGAGCGAAGTTTCAGAGCCAAAACCCTTGAAACGTGGCCTATTTCCTTCACTCCATAGATGCTGCCGCAGCCGCTGAGTTTCTCCAGCACTTTTGTCCACCCTCGATTTTCCAGCATCTGCAGCTCCTTCCTAAATGAACAATGAAAGTAAACGAAACTAAACTAAGCTGCCCCCTCTGGTCCTAGACTCTCCCACCAGTGGAAACATCCTCTCCACATCCACTCTATCCAGGCCTTTCAATGACGTGTCCCCTCATCCTTCTAAACTCCAGCGAGTACAGGCCCAGCGCCGACAAACGTTCATCGTACGTTAACCCACTCGTTACTGGGATCGTTCTCGCAATCCTCTGGGCCCTCTCCAGAGTAATTTTGGGCCTCATACCAGACTGATTCCTGGGATGTCAGGACTGTCTTATAAAGAAAGACTGCATAGACTCGGTTTATACTCTCTAGAATTTAGGAGATTGAGAGGCGATCTTATAGAAACTTACAAAATTCTTAAGGGGTTGGACAGGCGAGATGCAGGAAGATTGTTCCCGATGTTGGGGAGGTCCAGGACAAGGTGTCACAGCTTAAGGATAAGGGGGAAATCCTTTAGGACCAAGATGAGAAGGAATTTTTTCACACAGAGAGTGGTGGGTCTCTGGAACTCTCTGCCACAGAGGGTAGTTGAGGCCAGTTCATTGACTATATTTAAGAGGGAGTTAGATGTGGCCCTTGTGGCTAAGGGGATCAGAGGGTATGGAGAGAAGGCAGGTACGGGATACTGAGTTGGATGATCAGCCATGATCATATTGAATGGTGGTGCAGGCTCGAAGGGCCAAATGGCCTACTCCTGCACCTAATTTCTATGTTTCTATCTGAGGAAGGTTAAGAGGCCCAAACTTGCTCACAATATTCCATGCGTTAACCCACTCATTCCCGGGATCGTTCTCGTAAACCTCCTCTGGACCCTCTCCAGAGCCGGCGCATCATTCCTCGGATGGATAGAAGGTAACCACGGTCTCTCTTCCCCCCCCCCCCGCACGCACGCACGCAGTTCACGGCCTGAGGGACCTCTTCTGGCTGCCCATCGAGCAGTACCGGAAGGACGGGCGCATTATCCGCGGGCTGCAGCGGGGCGCGGCCTCCTTCGGGACCTCCACCGCATCCGCTGCACTGGAGCTGAGCAACCGACTGGTGCAAGCCATCCAGGTAGGCCCTGCTGCTAACCTCATCGCACCCCCACCATCCACGCCCGTCCGCAGGGAATGTTTATCCCGACTCACGTAGACGCACGAGGTCGGCTCCACGACTAACGTCTCATTTTATCGAGTCCAGAACCAGACGCCACAGTCTTAGAGTAAAGGGGAGGTCATTTAAGACTGAGGTGAGAAAAAACGTTTTCACCCAGAGAGTTGTGAATTTGTGGAATTCCCTGCCACAGAGGGCAGTGGAGGCCAAGTCACTGGGTAGATTTAAGAGAGAGTTGGATAGAGCTCTAGGGGCTAGTGGAGTCAAGGGATGTGGGGAGAAGGCAGGCACGGGTTATTGATTGGGGACGATCAGCCATGATCACAATGAATGGCGGTGCTGGCTTGAAGGGCCGAATGGCCTCCTCCTGCACCTATTTTCTATGTTTCTATGGCCGTTACTTTGCACATCTTTCATTCATGTGTTCCACGTCACCGTTAGAGAGGTGTGAGCTGCCCAAGTGAAATATGAGGCGCTGTTCCTCCAATTTGGGCTGGGCCTCACTCTGACAGTGGAGGAGGCCCAGGACTGAGAGGTCAGTGTGGGAATGGGAGGGGGAGTTAAAGTGTTGAACATTTTTCCTTGACCTCCATTCTCTTTGTCATGTTTTCACACCTTACACTGCCTTATCTCTGTCCCTCCCTCTCCCCCTGATATCAGTCTGAAGAAGGGTCTCGACCTGAAACGTTACCCATTCCTTCTCTCCAGAGAAGCTGCCTGTCCCGCTGAGTTACTCCAGCATTCTGTGTCTTCGGTGTGAACCTGCGTCTGCAGTTCAAAAGGCCACAAGTGATAGGAGCAGAATCAGGCCACTCGGCCCATCAAGTCTACTCCGCCATTCAATCATGGCTGATCTATCTCTCCCTCCTAACCCCATTCTCCTGCCTTCTCCTCCATAACCCCTGACACCCACACTAATCAAGAATCTATCTATCTCTGCCTTAAAAATATCCACTGACTTGTGGCCTCCACAGCCGTCTGTGGCAAAGAATCCCACAGATTCACCGCCCTCTGACTGGTAGCGTCGTACAGCGTGGAAACAGGCCCATCGACCCAAGGACCAGTCTCACCCCCGGCCACTCCCCCTCCTCCCCTCTTCCATCGGGTGAGAGGTACAGAAGTGCGAAAACGCACACCTCGCAGTTTCAGCAACTGAACCCTCTCGTTTCTCTCTCTCTCTCTCTCTCTCTCTCTCTCTCTCTCTCTCTCTCTCTCTCTCCCCCCTCCCCCTCCCTGCCTGTTCCTCTGGCTTATGTTTTAGCTCTTAGGTGTAACGGAATGAAGGGATAATGGGAGAAGGCAGGAATGGGGGTACTGATTGGGGATGATCAGCCGTGATCACATTGAATGGCGGTGCTGGCTGGAAGGGCCGAGTGGCCGACTCCTGCACCCATTGCCTGTGTTTCTATGTTTCTCCTTGCAGGCCACCGCGGAGACGGTGTACGACATCTTGTCTCCCACGCCTCCCGTAACCAAGGCCATCGCGGATCGGAAGAACATGAAGAGGTGTCGGAGAGTGCAGCAGCCGGCCGATCTCCGAGAGGGAGTTGCCAAAGCCTACGACACTGTCAGAGAGGTGTGTGTGCGCGTGTGTGTGTGCGCGTGTGTGTGTGTGCGTATGTGTGTGTGTGTGTGTGTGTGTGTGTGTGTGTGTGTGTGCGTGCGTGCGTGCGTGTGTCTGTGTGTGTGTCTGTGTCTGTGTGTGTGTGTGTGTGTGTGTGTGTGTGTGTGTGTGTGTCTGTGTCTGTGTGTGTGTGTGTGTGTGTGTGTGTGTCTCGGACTCGGAGTCACCCAGCGCAGGAAACAGGCCCTTCAGCCCACCTTGCCCACGCCGACCAACATGCCCCATCTACACTAGTCCCACCCCGACCCACATGCCCCATCTACACCAGTCCCACCTGCCTGCATTTGGCCCAAATCCCTCCAAACCTATCCTATCCATGTACCTGTTTAAGAAGGAACTGCAGATGCTGGAAAATCGAGGGTAGACAAAAGTGCTGGAGGAACTCAGCGGGTGCAGCAGCATCTATGGAGCGAAGGAATAGGTGACGTTTCGGGTTGAGATCCTTCTTCAGACTGATGTAGGATGGGTGGGGGGGGGGGGGGCGGGAAGAAGAAAGGAAGAGGAAGAGCCGAGTGCTGAGGGAGAGCTGGGAAGGGAGGGAGAAAGCAGGGACTACCTGAAATTGGAGAAGTCAATGTTCGTACCGCTGGGGTGTAAACTGCCCAAGCGGAATATGAGGTGCTGTTCCTCCAATTTACGGTGGGCCTCACTCTGGCCGTGGAGGAGGCCCAGGACAGAGAGGTCGGATTGGGAATGGGAGGGGGAGTTGAAGTGCTGAGCCACCGGGAGATCAGGTTGGTTATTGCGGACCGAGCGGAGGTGTTGGGCGAAGCGATCACCAAGCCTGCGCTTGGTATCACCGATGTAGAGCAGCTGACAGCTAGAGCAGCGGATGCAATAGATGAGGTTGGAGGAGGTGCAGGTGAACCTCTGCCGCACCTGGAACGACTGCTTGGGTCCTTGAATGGAGTCAAGGGGGGAGGTAAAGCGCCAAGTGTAGCATTTCTTGTACCTGTCTCAGTTTGGTCTAGAGATACAGCGCGGAAACAGGCCCTTCGGCCCACCGAGTTCGCGCTGACCAGCAATCCCCGCACACTAACACTATCCTACGCACGCACACTAGGGGCAATTTAACCGACAAACCCGCACGTCTTTGGAGTGTGGGAGGAAACCGAAGATCTCGGAGAAAACCCACGCAGTCACGGGGAGAACGTGCAAACTCCGCACAGACAGCGCCCGTAGTTGGGATTGAACCCATGTCTCCGGCGCTGTGAGGCAGCAACTCTACCGCTGCGCCACCGCCCAAATGTCTGCCTCCACTACCTCCATGCAGCTCGTTCCGTGCACCCATCACCCTTTGTGAGGGAAAAAAGTTACTCCTAAAGTTCCTATTAGATCTCCCCCCCCCCCCCCCCCCCCACCCTACCTTAAATCTATGTCCTTTGGTTCTTGATTCCCCTACTCTGGGTAAATGACTGTGCATCTACCCTATATATATTCACCCAGAGAGTTGTGAATCTGTGGAATTCTCTGCCACAGAAGGCAGTGGAGAACAATTCACTGGATGTTTTCAAGAGCGAGTTCTTAGGGCTAACGGAATCAAGGAATATGGGGAGAAAGCAGGAACGGGGTACTGATTCTGGATGATTAGTCATGATCATATTGAATGGCGGTGCGGGCTCGAAGGGCTGAATGGCCTCCTCCAGCACCTATTTTCTATGCTTCGATTCCCTTTGTGATTTTGTACACCTCTATAAGATCACCCCTCAGCCTCCTGCGCTCCAAGGAATAAACTCCTAGCCAGCACAACCTCCCCTTGTAGCTCAGGCCCGCGAGTCCTGGCAACATCACAAACTCCAAGGTATAACGTCCCAGCCAGCCCAACCGGCCCCCTTTAGCGGTACGGTGGCGCAGCGGTAGACTTGCTGCCTCACAGCGCCACAGACCCGGGTTCCATCCTGACCACGGGCGCTGTCTGTACGGAGTTTGCACGTTCTGCCCCTGACCTGCGTGGGTTTTCTCCAGGAGCTCCGGTTTCCTCCCACACTCCAAAGACGTGCGGGTTTGTAGTTCTAATTGACTTGGTCTGTGTGTAAATTGTCCCTAGTGTGTAATGCCCCTGTCCCACTGAGGAAACCTGAACGGAAACCTCTGGAGACTTTGCGCCCCACCCAAGGTTTCCGTGCGGTTCCCGGAGGTTTTTGTCAGTCTCCCTAATGGTCGAAAGTGGTTTCCGTTTTAAAAATCGGTAATTTTTTTAGTCCAAGCCGGTTGCGATGCTAGTTGAAGGTGGTTGCCGGAGGGACAAAAACCTCCGGGAACCGCACGGAAACCTTGGGTGGGGCGCAGAGTCTCCAGAGGTTTCCGTTCAGGTTTCCTAAGTGGGACAGGGGCGTTAGTGTGCGGGGATCGCTGGTCGGCGCGGACTCGGTGGGCTGAAGGGCCTGTTTCTGCACGGTATTTCCGAACTAAACTAAACTAAACTAGGATCAGGCCTCATCCTCCTGCGCTCCAAGGAAAATAAAGTCCCGGCCTGGCCAACTTCTCCCTGTAGCTCAGCCCCCCCAGCCCTGGCAACAACCTCGTTAACCTCCCCAGCGCCCTTTTCCAGCTTTAACGACATCCTTCCTGCGGCAGGCTGAACGAAAACAGAGTAGGCCCGACCAAGGCCTAGTGGAAGTGAAGGCCGGAAATGAAGGCAGGCGACAGAGAACAAAAACATATTGTCACCAGTCGCTCTGCGGCTGATTATTTTCAGGCTTGTGAGATAACCGGGCGGGTGACTGAAAGCTGGGAGGGGAAGTGAAAAAGGAAACGAGACATGAGGGGGGTAGTGCGCGCGGCGACAGGCAGGCAGGCCAAAGAGAATTTGTGACGTGATTTACTAAGGCTCTGCAGGGCCGTTGTTTACCCAGAGCAGGGCAACCAAGAAGGGTTTCGTCCCGAAACGTCACCTATTCCTTCGCTCCATAGACGCTGCCTCACCCGCTGAGTTTCTCCAGTATTTTTGTCCACCTTCAATTTTTCCAGCATCTGCAGTTCCTTCTTAAACATCGGTTTTATTTTAGTGTACAGTGAAAGGCTATCCAGAAAGACAATACATAGAAACATAGAAAAATAGGTGCACGAATAGGCCTTCGGCCTTTCGAGCCAGCACCGCCATTCAATATGATCATGGCCGATCATCCACAATCTGTACCCCCGTTCCTGCTTTCTCCCCATATCCCTTGATTCCGTTAGCCGTAAGAGCTAAATCTAACTCTCTCTTGAAAACATCCAGTGAACTGGCCTCCACTGCCTTCTGTGGCGGAGAATTCCACACATTCACAACTCTCTGGGTGGACAAGTTTTTCCTCATCTCAGTCCAAAATGGCCGACCCCTGATTCTTAAACTGTGTGACCCCTGGTTCTGGACTTCCCCCAACATCGGGGAACATTTTTCCTGCATCTAGCCTGTCCGATCCCTTCAGAATTTAATATGTTTCTATAAGATCCCCTCTCATCCTTCTAAATTCCTGTGAATACAAGGTGTAAATTCTTGTGAGGGCACCGTGCGGGGAAAAGCAGTCGAGAGAATTTGTGACGTGATTTAGTAAAGGGCCTGTCCCACCAGCGTGCAACTCTATGCAATTAGTGCGACCTAACGTGGTCGCTTGAGCCGTCCGGCGTCGCGGGGCCGGTCCCACTTCGATCGCCGGAGCCGTGCGGAGTTCGTCCCGACATCGCGCGGGGCTCCGAAAAACTGACCATGTTCAAAAATTCCGCGCGGCAACGGCTTGTCGGCTCGCAGTCGCCTCGACGCATTACACACCGCCTCGACGTCGTGCCTCTGTGACCCTCTCTGTAGGTGCCTCCGTGACCCTCTCTGTGTGTGCCTCTGTGCCCCTCTCTGTGTGTGCCTCTGTGCCCCTCTCTGTCCTGGCGAACTTACCTTTAAGACTCAAGTTCGCCTCACTTTGCGCCGCGTTGCGCCACTCACCCGACCTCCGCGCGGCCCTCATTGCTGGTTTGGTCGCGCTTGCCGCATGCAGCCGCATGCTGGTGGGAACGGCCCTGTACAGGGGATCACCCGACCTCCGCGCGGCCCCCGCTTCTAGTTTGATCGCGCTCATCGCATGGAGTCGGATGCTGGTAGGACAGGCCCTTTACAGTGTATAGATACAGGATTAGAGAAAGCCAGCAAAGTCCGATCAAGGATAGTCCGAGTGTCACCAGTACTTCAGCACTGCTCTCTGGTTGTGGTAGGATGGTTCAGTTGCCTGATAGCAGCTAATAACAGGTTTAAGGTGAGTCATTGATCCATACAGTGTGAGAACAGGCCCTTCGGCCCAACATCACATGCCATCTACACTAGTCCCGCCTGCCTGCATTTGGTCCATTTCCCTCCAAACCTGTCCTATCCATGTACCTGTCTAACTGTTTCTCAAAAGTTGGGATAGTCCCAGCCACAACTACTTCCTCCGGCAGCTCGTTCCATGCACCCACCACCCTCTGTGTGAAAATGTTACCCCTTGGATTCCGATTAAATCTTTCTCCCTTCATCTTAAACCCATGTCCTCTGGTCCTCGATTCCCCTACTCTGTGTAAAGAATGCATCTATCCGATCTATTCCTCTCATGATTTTGCACACCTCTATAAGATCGCCCCTCATCCTCCTGCGCTCCAAGGAATAGAGACCCAGCCTGCTCAACCTCTCCCTGCAGCTCGCACCCTCGAGTCCCGGCAACATCCTCGTAAATCTTTTCAGCTTGACAACATCTTTCCTATAACACGGTCCCCAAAACTGAACACAATACTCCAAACGCGGCTCACTAACGTCTTGTACAACTGCAACGTGACCTCCCAACTTCTATACTCATTGCCCTGCCTAGTGTGTGAAAGGGTGATCGCTAGTCGGTGCGGACTTGATGGGCCGAATGGCCTGTTTCCATGTCGCATCTCTAAACTTACCCACTTTTCTCCGGGTGCTCTGGTTTCCTCCCACACTCCAAAGACGTCCAGGCCTGTCGGTTAATTTGGCTTCGGTAAAATTGTAAATTGTCCCCTAGTGTTTGTAGGATAGTGGCCGGCACGGACTCGACGGGCCGAAGGGCCTGTTTCAACACTGATTCCCTAAACTGAAACTAAATCTATCTCTTTATTCCTTGGTTATCTTCTGTAAATTGGCCCCTGGTGTGTCGGGCGTGACAATAGACAATAGGTGCAGGAGGAGGCCATTCGGCCCTTCGAACCAGCACCACCATTTAATGTGATCATGGCTGATCATCCACATTCAGTACCCCGTTCCTGCCTTCTCCCCATATCCCCTGACTCCGCTATCTTTAAGAGCCCTATCTAGCTCTCTCTTGAATGCATCCAGAGAACCGGCCTCCTCCGCCCTCTGAGGCAGAGAATTCCACAGACTCACAACTCTCTGTGAGAAAAAGTGTTTCCCCCTTCATCTGTGGATGAGAAAGTGAGATGACATGGAACGTGTGTGTCTGTGTGTGTGTGCATGTGCGTGTGCGTGTGTGTCTGTGCCTGTGTGTGTGTGTGTATGTGTGTGCGCGTGCGTGTGTGTCTGTGCCTGTGCCTGTGTGTGTGCGCGCGTGTGTGTGTGCGCGTGCGCGCGTGTGTGTGTGTGCGCACGTGTGTGTGTGTGCACGTGTGTGTGTGTGCGTGTGTGCGCGCGTGTGTGTGTGCGCGTGTGTGCGCGCGCGTGCGTGTGCACGTGTGTGTGCGCGCGCGTGTGTGTGTGTGCGCGTGCGTCTGTGTTTGCGCGCGTGCGCGTGTGCGTGTGTGTGTGTGCGCGCGTGTGTGTGTGTGCGCGCGTGTGTGTGTGCGTGTGTCTGGTCCGTGTGCGTGCGTGTGTCTGGTCCGTGTGCGTGCGTGTCTGGTCCGTGTGCGGGCACGGTTGGGCTGGGGTTGGTGTTTCAGCGCCGTGTCTGTAAACTAACCACGCTTTTCTCCTCGCCGCTGCAGGGGGTGATGGACACGGCCCAGACCATCTGTGACGTGGCCACACGAGGACACGAGCAGAAGGGGCTGACGGGGGCGGTGGGGGGCGTGCTGAGGCAGATCCCCCCCACCGTGGTGAAGCCCCTCATCGTGGCGTCAGAAGCCACCTCCAACCTGCTGGGGGGCATGAGGAACCAGATCCGGCCCGACGCACGCAAGGAAGCCTCGCTCAAGTGGCGCACGGACGATGGCCAGGAATGAGTGAGGCCCGGACACTGTGCTGACCCTCTCCCACCCCCCCCCCCCCTCCGTCTGTCCGAAGGGGAAGTGCCAACAGCTCCTTGTGCCACAGTGGACAACGGTGGAGGAGTGCGCACGCACAGCTTGGCTCATCGCGGGGCCCGACACGGTGAGGGAGCAGGGACTGGTTTTCCCTCCTCTCCCCTAGCAATCCCCTCCCCTCATCCTCCGCTCCACTCCCCTCCCCTCCTCTCCCCTCGCAATCCCCTCCCCTCATCCCCTCCTCTCCCCTCCCCCTCCTCACCTCCCCTCATCCTCTCCCCTCCCCTCCCCTCCCCTAGCAATCCCCTCCCCTCATCCCCTCCTCTAGCAATCCCCTCCTCTCCCCAAGCAATCCCCTCCCCTCATCCTCTCTCCTCCTCTCCCCTCTCCTCCACTCCTCTCCCCTCCCCTCATCCCCTCCCCTAGCAATCCCCTCCCCTCCTCTCCCCTCCACTCCCGTCCCCTCCTCTCCCCTCCCCAAGCAATCCCCTCCCCTCATCCCCTCCCCTCCCCTCCTCTCCCCTCCTCTCCCCTCTCCTCCACTCCCCAACCCCTCCAATCCTCTCCCCTCCCCTCTCCTCTGCTACTAATCCCCTCCCCTCTGCTACCAATCCTCTCCCCTCCTCTCCCCACCCAATCCCCTTCCCTCCCCTCTTCTCCTGTCCATGCCCTTCCTCTCCCTTCTCCTACCCCTACCGTCCCCTCTGCTCCCGATCCCCTCCCCTCCCCCCGCACGACGCACTTGCCCCGAGACGTTCACCGAGCCTTGTTTCCCTGTGAGTGCGTGTGCGTGTGTAAGTGCGTGTGCGTGTGTGCGAATGTGTCAACATACGCTGGGAGCCAAGTGTTAATGTAGGGGGGAGGAGGGGGAGGGGGGGGGGTGGGAGAGGGGAGGGGGGGGGTTGGGGAGAGATGGAGCTAAAGAACTCTATTCGAATTGTAAAGTGCGGGGGGGGGGGGGGGTAGGGAAGGGGGGGGGGTAGGGAAGGGGGGGGGGGTTTGTGGATAGAAAATAAATAAGTTAATAAAAGCTCATTCTAATTTCAGAATGTTGGCTGTTCACAGACGACTCTTGTTGCAGAGGATGGAGACAAAGTGCCGGAGTAACTCAGCGGGCCAGGGACCGGCAGCGTCTGTGGGGAGAAGGAACAGGTGACGTTCCCAGTCTGTAGAAGGGTCTCGACCCGAAACGTCACACATTCCTTCTCTCCAGAGACGCTGCCTGTCCCGCTGAGTTACTCCAGCACTTTGTGTCTATCTTTGGTTTAAACCAGCACCTGCAGTTCCTTCCTGCACGACTGTAATTGCATGCAGATACCGTTTACACGATAAAAACACACACACACGCACACACACACACACACACTCACACGCACACACACACACTCACACGCACACACGCATGCACACACGCACGCACACACACGCACACACACACACACACTCACACGCACGCACACACACTCACACGCACACACGCATGCACACACGCACGCACACACACGCACACACACACACACACACACTCACACGCACACACGCATGCACACACGCACGCACACACACACGCACACACACGCACACACACACACACGCACGCACACGCACACACACACATACGCACGCACACACACACGCACACACACACGCACACGCACACACACACGCACACACACACGCACACACACACGCACACACACACGCACACACACACGCACGCACACAACACTCTCGCACAACACGCACACACACACACAGCACACACTCACGCACACTGCACACTCACGCACACGCACACACTGACACACACACACACACGCGCACAACACTCACAGCACACACGCACTATACACACACACAACAAACACACACATGCATGCACACACGCACGCACTCATGCACGCACACGCACACCGCACGCACTCATACACGCACACACGCGCACGCACGCACGCACACACACACTCACGCACACACGCACACACACACACGCGCACGCACACACGCACACGCGCACACACACACACTCACGCACACACACACACGCACTGCACACACGCACACGCGCACACACACACACACACACTCACACACACACACAATCGACTCAAGCAGGAAAGGCTTCAGTTAAGATTTATAAGGTCATAAGGAATAGGAGTGGGATCTGGCCATTACACCAAAGCCAATTAACCTACAAACCTGCACGTCTGTGGAGTGCGGGAGGAAACCGAAGATCTCGGAGAAAACCCACGCAGGTCACGGGGAGAACGTGCAGACTCCGTACAGACAGGGGGCGCCCTAGTCGGGATGAACCCGGGTCTCCGGCACTGCGAGCGCTGCAAGGCAGCGACTCTACCGCTGCGCCACCCACTGTAGATGTGGCCACATCAGCATCAGCTCGCACCAACACCCCTGCAAGGCATCATTGTGACCAACCTTCTTGACAGGGACCCGTCTTCAGACTGATTGGGGGGGGGGGGGGGTGGAAGGAAGGTGGAGGTAGAGGAGGAGGGGGCAGGAGAAAGCGTGCCAGATAACAGGTGGAAACAGGCGAGGGGGTTGCTAGGCAGACGGCTGGAACAAAGGCCAGGGACGGAGAATGAGACAAAGTTAGTAAGTTTATTGGCCAAGAATTCACATACAAGGAATTTGCCTTGGCGCTCCGCCCACAAGTAACAACATGACATACAGTGACTCAGAAAACACTAAACATTAATAATAATAAAACATTAATGATAAAACACCATTGGTCAAGCACGTGAACCAACAGAATACCAGATCAAAGGGAGGCTACAGATTTGTGGCTGTTGGGTAGAGCAACTACTCGTGTTTTTATGTCCGGCTGTGGCAGCTTTGACAGTCCGGAGTCGCCTTCCAGAGGGAAGTGATTCAAAGAGTTTGTGGCCAGGGTGAGAGGGGTCAGAGATGATCTTGCCCGCTCGCTTCCTGGCCCTTGCAGCGTACAGTTCGTCAATGGAGGGAAGGTTGCAGCCAATAACCCTCCCACCCTCAACTACCTCCTCCGGCAGCTCGTTCCATACACCCACCACCCTCTGTGTGACAAAAGCCACCCCTCAGATTCCTATTAAATCTTTTCCCCTTCACCTTAAACCTTAATGTCCTCTTGTCCCCTACTCTGGGCAAGAGACTCTACCCGATCTATTCCTCTCGTGATTTTGTACACCTCTATAAGATCGCCCCTCATCCTCCTGCGCTCCAAGGAATAGAGACCCAGCCTGCTCAACCTCTCCCTGTAGCTCACACCCTCCGAACTTTGCCCCACTCACCTTAAAGCTGCGCCCTCTAGATTTTGATATCTCCACCCTGTGGGCAGATGGGAAAAGGTTCCGTCTGCTCCAGCGAGGACTTTCATGATTTTGTAAACTTCTGTCAGCTCTCCCTCCCCTCAACCTCCCACCTTCCAGAGTCTGTCCAACCTCTCCCTGTAGCTGAAGCCCTGTAATCCCGGCATCGTTCTGGTGAACCTCCTCTACACCCTCGCCAAAGGCCCCACATGCCTCCTGTAATGGGCACGCAATACTCCAAAGACAGCATGCAGGTACAGCAGGCAGTGAAGAAAGCCAATGGCATGTTGGCCTTTATAACAAGAGGAGTCGAGTCTAGGAGCAAAGAGGTCCTTCTGCAGTTGTACAAGGCCCTAGTGAGACCACACCTGGAGTATTGTGCGCAGTTTTGGTTCCCTAATTTGAGGAAGGACATTCTTGCTATTGAGGGAGTGCAGCGTAGGTTCACAAGGTTAATTACTGGGATGGCGGGACTGTCATATGCTGAGAGAATGGAGCGGCTGGGCTTGTGCACCCTGGAGTTTAGAAGGATGAGAGGGGATCTCATTGAAACATATAAGATTGTTAAGGGTTTGGACACGCTAGAGGCAGAAAACATGTTCCTGATGTTGGGGGAGTCCAGAACCAGGGGCCACACACAGTTTAAGAATAAGGGGTAAGCCATTTACAACGGAGACGAGGAAACACTTTTTCTCACAGAGAGTTGTGAGTCTGTGGAATTCTCTGCCTCAGAGGGCGGAGGAGGCCGGTTCTCTGGATGCTTTCAAGAGAGAGCTCTTAAAAATAGCGGAGTCAGGGGATATGGGAAGAAGGCAGGAACGGGGTACTGATTGGGGATGATCAGCCGTGATCACATTGAATGGCGGTGCTGGCTCGAAGGGCCGAATGGCCTCTACTCCTGCACCTATTGTCTATTGTCTATAAATATCGCCCGACCTGGAGTCTGAAGAAGGGTCCCGACCCGAAACGTCCTCCAGAGATGCTGCCCGACCCGCTGAGTTACTCCAGCACTTTGTGTGTTTCATTTAGTTTACAGATACAGCGCGGAAACAGGCCCTTCAGCCCATCGAGCCCGTGCTGACCAGCGAACGCCCCACACACACACACACACACACACTGGGGGACAATTTACCGCAGCCACATTAACCTACAAACCCGCACGTCTGTCAAGTGTGGGAGGAAACCGGAGCACCCGCAGAGAACCCACGCAGGTCATGGGGAGAACGTGCAAACTCCACACAGACAGCACCCGTGGTCAGGATGGATCCCGGGCCTCTGGCGCTGCGCCACCCTGCCGCCCTGTGTGTCTTTTATTTGTTCAAGACAAAGGCCGGCACGGTGGCGCAGCGGTAGAGTTGCTGCCTCACGGCACCGGAGACCCGGGTTCGATCCTGACTACGGGTGCTGTCTGTACGGAGTTTGCACGTTCTCCCCGTGGTCTTCGGTTTCCTCCCACACTCCAAAGACGTGCGGGTTTGTAGGTGAATTGGCTGGGTGTAAGCGTAAATTATCCCTGGTGCAAGCGTGTGTGTGTGTGTGTGTGGGATAGTGTAAGTGTGCGGGGATCGCTGGTCGATGGGCCGAAGGGCCTGTTTCCGCGCTGCATCTCTAGACTAAACGACACCAGCATCTGTAGTTATTAACTGAATCTGTGTCTGGACCACAGGACTTCCCTCAGCTCGCAGCCAAGACCCCTACAAGGCCCCATTATGATCAACACGGACTTGATGTTCAGCCAAGGATGACAGGGTGGGTTCCCTGTGGCAGCATCCGGGCTTTATTTGGCATCTGTCCAACGCTACAAAGTCCAACGCCTTATTTAATCCAAAAATGAGACAAAGGACTGGGATATGTAATGACACCGAGTGCTGGAGTAACTCAGCGGGTCAGGCAGCATCTGTGGAGAACGTGGACAGGTACACAGTGCTGGAGTAACTCAATGGGACGGGCAGCATCTGTGGAGAACGTGGACAGGTACACAGTGCTGGAGTAACTCAACGGGACGGGCAGCATCTGTGGAGAACGTGGACAGGTACACAGTGCTGGAGTAACTCAACGGGACGGGCAGCATCTCAGGAGAGAAGGAACGGGTTCAAATTTCGGGTCGAGACCCTTCTTCAGACTGAGAGTCAGGGGAGAGGGAAACTAGAGATATGGAAGGGTGAGGTGTGAAAACGACACATCACTCCAGTAGGTGAAAGGAACCAGTACTGGAGTAACCTATACCTCCTCCATTGACTCCATCCAGGGATCCCGACAGTCCCTTCTTGCACCTCCTCCCAACCTCACCTACTGTATCCGCTGTTCCAGGTGTGGGCTCCTGTACATCGGTGAGACCAAGAGCAGACTGGGCGATCGTTTCTCTCACCGCCGCTCGGCCCGTCCAAACCTACCTGATCTTCCCAGTTGCTAAACATAGAAAAATAGGCGCAGGAGAAGGCCATTCAGCCCTTTGAGCCAGCACCTAGGTTGAATGGTTCAAGGCAAAGGCCGGCACGTTCAATACGCTCGCTCGGTGTCGATGAGTGCGTCGGTCAGGTCGCCCTGGTTAATCTCGGCCGTCTCGGCCGGCAGGCGAGGAGGGAGCAAGGTGGCCGACTCTGGCAGCTGCAGAGAGACGGGCCGAGCGGAGAGAGAGTTACACACGGGCCCCGCCTCACAGCACCGACACGGCTGATCACCCACAATCAGTGCCCCGTTCCTGCTTTCTCCCCCATATCCCCTTGATTCCGTTAGCCCTAAGAACCAATTCCAACTCTCCCTTGAAAACATCCAGTGAATTGGCCGGGGGTTACACAAAAGGCTGGAGAAACTCAGCGGGTGCAGCAGCATCTAAGGAGCGAAGGAGATAGGCGACGTTTCGGGTCGAGACCCTTCTTCAGACCTGCCTTCTGTGGCAGAGAATTCCACAGATTCACAACTCTCTGGGTGAAAAAGTTTTTCCTCATCTCAGTCCTAAATGGCCGACCCCTAATTCTTAAACCTGGTTCTGGACTCCCCCCCCCCCCCTCCCCTCCAACATGGGGAACATTTTTCCAGCATCTAGCCTGTCCAATCCCTGAAGAATCTTCTGTGCTTCTATGAGGTCCCCTCTCATCCTTTGAAAATTCCCGTGAATACAAGCCCAGTCGGCCCATTCTTGTGCAAGTTGAGTGTTGTGTGTGGTCAGGCAAGGTGGCCTGCGTGGCCTCATCCTCCAGTAACGAGCGGCGATCTACAGCGACTTAGGCGTGCGACGTTGGAGTTAGTGTCGAGTTATCAGGAACTCTCACACAAACACAGAAGGGCCTCGGAGTTGACACTGAGGGAGGCGGATTTATTTAAGATATCAGGATTTTCCGGGAAATCGATCCGGGAGATTAGAGACACGTTTTGAAAAGATGCAAATATAACAACAGCTGCTCGTATTTCACTTGGGCAGCTCACACCCCAGCGGTGTGAACGTTGGCTTCTCTAACTTCAAGTAGCCCCGGCATTCCCCCCTCTCTCCGTCCCCTCCCCCACCCAAGTCGCACCAGCTTCTCGTTCTCACCCAGCAAACAGTCGTTACTTTCTTGCCTCTTTCATTCATTTGTTCCACATCACTGTCTATATCTCTCGTTTACCCGCCCCCCGCTGACTCTCGGTGTGAAGAAGGGTCTCGACCCCGAAACGTCACCCATTCCTTCTCTCCAGAGATGCTGCCTGACCCGCTGAGTTACTCCAGCACTTTGTACCTGTCCACGTTCTCCACAGATGCTGCCTGACCAGCTGAGTTACTCCAGCACTTTGTACCCGTCCACGTTCTCCACAGATGCTGCCTGTCCCACTGAGTTACTCCAGCACTCTGAGTCCTTGTGTGTATTTCTTGCTTTTTCACTGACCGGTTAGCACACAAACGAAAGCTTTTCACTTTACCTCTGCATATGTGACAATAATAATCTAAAATATTAACCATCCAGCTATCACCGCAGGCTATAACATTATCCTACACACACTAGCGACAATTTTATATATATACTAGACCAAGTGCAGACCCGTCGGGTCTGGTCCCCCAACGTGCGGTTGCGAGGGGGGGGGGAGGTGGGGCAGCATGTCCCTGAGGTGGACATTTATACCTATCCAATTAATCTACAAACCTGCACGTCTTTGGAGTGTGGGAGGAAACCGAAGATCTTGGGGAAAACCCACGCAGGTCACGGAGAGAACGTGCAAACTCCGTACAGATAGCGCCCGTGGTTGGGATCGAACCCGGGTCTCTGGCGCAGTGAGGCAGCAACTACCGCTGCGCCACCGTGCCGGCCTTAGTGGTGTCAATCATCACGGATCCGCTTCCTCAGAGTGCCCACGACTGAGTCCGTGACGGCCAAACGGAACAGATTTAATATTGCACCGCCACTCCGCTGATCAATGAATCCCCCTTCCAGCTCCCACGCACGTCCCTCAGCGACTCTCTCTCCCCAAGCTCACTGCATCACCAAATGTACCCCTACTGACGTTAATCCAGTTCCCTCCCTCCATAATCCATATTCCATTTTGGTGAGAGAAAAATAATCAATCCAATAGTGGCATGCGATGCTTTATTTCTGAAGGGATTTGTCTGGGGATATGTACAGAGTTTGCAAAAGCCCACGGCCAGAAAACCTGCGTACAGAGACCGCCACTGGCTCACTTCTGTAGCTTAGTTTAGTTACGCAGCACGGAAACAGGCCCTTCGACCCACCGAGTCCGTGCAGACCAGCGATCCACGCACACTAACGCTAGGGATAATTTTACATTTACACCAAAGCCAATTAACCCACAAACCCGCGCGTCTTTGGAGTGTGGGAGGAAACCGGAGCGCCCGCAGACAACCCACGCAGGTCACGGGAAGAACGTGCAAACTCCGTACAGACAGCGTCTGTGGTCGGGTTCGAAACCGGGTCTCCGGCGCTGTGAGGCAGCAGCTCTACCCGCTCCCGACATCAGACTGAAGAAGGGTCTCGACCCGAAACGGCGCCCATTCCTTCTCTCCAGAGACGCTGAGTTACTCCAGCACTTTGTGTCTATCTTCGATTCAAACCAGCATCTGCAGTTCCTTCCTACACGTGATATTAGGGGGAATATTTTTGCTGAGTGCAGTGGTTACTCGAAGAGAGTGGGGTGGGGGGGGCGGGGTCCTAAAGTGAGATGCTGACCCCCCCCTTCTCTATCAACCAGGGCTCTACATCAATTCTCCACTAGTAGTGTTGCAGATTAGATCTGTAGTGTCGTGTGAGAACCACAAACACGGAAAGCTTGACGTACACACAAAATAATGTTCTGCGATATCACCCAGCGCTTCCTCAGTCATTGAAGTCCATATATGGTCACCGAAGTCCATATATGGTCACCGATACTCAAAATCTGTGCACGTACCCTCCTAAATATGTGCGTGTGTGTGTGTGTGTGATGGGACAGTGCAGAGGAGCCTCACTGTGTCCGACTCTGCGGGTATTTACTTTAAATTTTGTAGTTTCGGAGATACACAGGCCCTTCGGCCCACCAGCCCCGCGCCGACCAGCGATCCCCGAACACCAACGCTGCCCCGCGCGCCCTTGGGACAATGTCTGCATTCGCGCCGAGCCAATTCGCCTTTGGAGTGCGGGAGGAAACCGCAGGTCTCGGAGATCACGGGGAGAACGTGCAAACTCCGTATAGGCAGCAGCTTCCGTAGTCGGGATCGGACCTGGGTCTCCGGCGCTGCGAGGCAGCAGCTCTACCGCTGCGCCACCGCGCCGCCTGTTCATAAGATATAGGTGCAGAATTAGGCCATTCGGCCCATCAGGTCTACTCTGTGATTCAATCATGGCTGATCTATCTCTCCTTCCTAACCCCATTCTCCTGCCTTCTCCCCGTAACCCCTGACGCCCGCATTAATCAAGAATCTATCTATCTCTGCCTTAAATATATCCACTGACTTGTGGCCTCCACCGACACACAGAGTGAAGCAGGCAGACAGACAGACACACACACACACACACACACAGACACAGACGCTGACACACACGGGGTCAGACACAGAGCCGCAATGGAACAGGATCCTTCGTTATGAAGCTGATGGGATGTCTTGAGGTGGGTGGTAGTGCAGCAATGTCCAGGGATCCTCAGGTTGGAGGTCAGTCCCCCCACCCCCCCTCGAGTTCAGAGGTCAATGCCCCCCCCACCACGTCCATCTCTCCCCTCCCCTGAAGAGTTCACAGGTCGGAGGTCAGAGTTCACCCACCGTGGGTCCGTCTCCCCCCCTCCTGGGGTTCAGAGGTCACCCACATAGGTTCACATGTTGGAGTTCATCCACTGTGGGGTCGGCAGGGTGGAATTGGGCCTAGTCGGCGGTTGCCGGGGCGAAGCGAGGCCTAATTGGCGGTTGCCGGGGCAACACTGGGCCTAGTCGTCACTGCTGTCGTCGTTGCCGGGGCAACACCGGGCCTAGTCGTCGCCGTCGCCGGGGCAACACCGGGCCTAGTCGTTGCCGGGGCAACACCGGGCCTAGTCGTTGCCGGGGCAACACCGGGCCTAGTCGTTGCCGGGGCAACACTGGGCCTAGTCGTTGCCGGGGCAACACCGGGCCTAGTCGTTGTCGGGGCAACACCGGGCCTAGTCACCGTTGCCGTTGTCGTTGTCGTTGGCGGCGGGCAGCACTGCTGGTCCAGCGTGTCGGCCAGGATCTGCCGCAGGTTGGCCAGGCCCAGCAGGTACCCGTCCTCGCGGTTGCCCTCCACCCAGGGCCGGTCGTGGGCCAGCGTCTGCCCGGCCGGCAGGGCCTGAGTCTTGCCAAAGTCGATCATCCACACGTTGGCACCGCCGCTCCGCTCGTGGATGAAGAGCAGCGAGCTGCCGATGACCTGCGGGCGGCAACGGGCACAGGGTCAGGACACCACGGGGCAGCCGGTACAGAGCTGGGCAGCATCGGGCTGGCCCTTCGGCCCACAATGTATGTACTAGGCTGCACATAGAACTACAGGCCCTTTGGCCCAAAATGTCGGTGCTAGGCTGAATATAGAACTAGAGGCCCTTCGGCCCACAATCTCTGTGCTAGGCACAGAACATTGAACTACAGACCCTTCGGCCCACAATGTCCGTGCTAGGCTGAATATAGACCTACAGGCCCTTCGGCCCACAATCTCTGTGCTAGGCACAGAACATTGAACTACAGGCCCTTTGGCCCAAAATGTTGGTGCTAGGCTGAATATAGAACTACAGGCCCTTCGGCTCACAATGTCTGTACTAGGCACAGAACGTTGAACTACAGGCCCTTCGGCCCACAATGTCCGTGCTAGGCACAAACCAGTACAGGCCCTTCGGCCCACAATCTCTGTGCTAGGCACAGAACAGTACAGGCCCTTCGGCCCACCATGTCTGTACTAGGCACAGAACAGTGAACGACAGGCCCTTCAGCCCGCAATGTTCTATGCTGGACATTGACCAGGGGACGGACCCTTTGGTCCACAGCCATCGTGCCGGACGTAGAGCATAGATCACAGGCCCTTCGGCCCACAATGTCCATGCTAGACAATGTCCGCAATGGGGTAGAGGTGAATCGGACAGTAACCCTGGCTTATGCAAGGACCGTTCAGATGACAGTGGGGAAGAAGCTGTTCCTGAGTGTGGCGGTGCGTACCTTCAAGCTTCTGTACCATCTGCCGGATGGGAGCGGGGAGAGGGGGGGGGGGGTGGGACTCGTGTCGCCCGGATACAGAGAGCCAAGGGAGATCCAAGCCACGTACCTCGTGAGTGCGGAAGAACTTGGAGCTCAGCAGTGCCTCTTCGATTGCTTGCAGCCGATCCAAGTATCTTCTCTGGAAAAGGCAAGAGGGAGAGACACCGTCAGATACCTTCCGAGATAGCCCAGGAACAGAGTGGACAGGAACAGGCCCTTCGGCCCACAATGTCCGTGCCGTACACGACACCGAGGTAAACCGATCTCCTCTGCCCGCACCTGATCCATATCCCTCCGTTCCCTGCACATCCACACGTATTTCTAAAAGGCTTTTAAGGGCCTGTCCCACTTGGCGAATTTTACAGCGACTGCCGGCATCATTGACTGACGTATCGGGTCACCGTGACGTGAAGGCGCATTGACGCGTATGTAGGGTAGTGTTCGTGTGCGGGGGAGATCGCGGGTCGGTGCGGACTTGGTGGGCCGAAGGGCCTGTTTCCGCGCTGTATCTCTGAACTAAACTAAACCATAATATTGTGCGGGAAGGAACTGCAGGTGCTGATTTACAGAGAAGATAAGACACAAAGTGCTGGAGTAACTCAGCGGGACAGGCAATGAACGGGTGACGTTTCGGGTCGGGACCCCGAGTCCGAAGAAGGGTCTCAACCTGAAACCTTGCCTATTCCATCTCTCCTGTCCCGCTGAGTTACTCCAGCATTCTGAGTGTATAAAAAATGATTTGGTAAGTTTAAATGAGGGTCCCCTAAATCCTTCTAAACTCCAGCGAGTACAGGCCCGGTGCCGTCAAACGCTCATCATATGTTACCAATGCACGGTGGCGCAGCGGTAGAGTTGCTGCCTCACAGCGCCGGAGACATGCGGGTTCGATCCTGACTAAGGGTGCTGTCTTTATGGAGTTTGCACGTTCTCCCCGTGACCTGTGTGGGTTTTCTCCAAGATGTTCGGTTTCCTCCCACACTCCAAAGACGTGCAGGTTGGTAGGTTAATTGGCTTGGTTTAAATAAAATTTGTCCCGTGTGTGTGTGTGTCTGTGTGTGTGTCTGTGTGTGTGTCTGTGTGTGTGTTGATGTGTGTGTTGATGTGTGTGTTGATGTGTGTGTTGATGTGTGTGTGTCTGTGTGTGTGTGTGTGTGTGTCTGTCTGTGTGTGTGTGTGTCTGTGTGTGTGTCTGTGTGTGTGTCTGTGTGTGTGTCTGTGTGTGTGTGTGTGTGTGTAGGACAGTGTTAGTGTGCGGGGATCGCTGGTCAGCGCGGACTCGGGGGGGCTGAAGGGCCTGTTTCCGCGCTGTATCTCTGAACTAAACTAAATAAACCAGACCTGGGTTCGATCCCGACTACAGGCGCTGTTTGTACGGAGTTTGCACGTTCTCCCCGTGACCTGCGTGGGTTTTCTCCGGGTGCTCCGGTTTCCTCCCACACTCCAAAGACGTGCGGCTTTGTGGGTTAATTGCACGTTGTCCCTACTCTGTGCGTGGGACCCGGTCGGCCGAAGGGCTTTGTTTTTGTTTGTTTATCCTGTATGAAGCACGTTTGGGCAACGCAGGGAAACTACCCTCCAGTTCCTGGCAACCTTCACTTGGCAACGAGCCCAGCGGGAGGAGAATTCACCCGGGGACTCTGTTGATGTGGTGTTTGGTTTCTGACGCCTTTGTATCCAGTGGCAACCGCAGAGCAGAGCTGCCGGAGGTTTACGAGGAGGACTGGGCCTCGC
>CAUPSL010000601.1:2500-20329 GCA_963514005.1 Raja brachyura | reverse complement strand
CCCCCCCCCACTCACCCCCCCCCCACTCACCCCCCCCACTCACCCGCCCTCCACTCACCCCCCCCCCACTCACCCCCCCCCCACTCACCCCCCTCCACTCACACCCCCTCCACTCACACCCCCCTCCCCCCCTCCACTCATGCCCCCCCTCCACTCACCACCCCCTCCACTCACCCCCCCCCCACTCACCCCCCCTCCACTCACCCCCCATCCACTCACCCCCCCCCCTCCACTCACCCCCCCTCCACTCACCCCCCCTCCACTCACCCCCCCCCTCCATTCACCCCCCCTCCACTCACCCCCCCTCCACTCACCCCTCCTCCACTCATCTCCACTCACCACCCCCTCCCCCTTCCCCCCTCCCACCATCCTTCCCCCCCCCCCCCCCCCCCCTTTTTCAAGAAGGGCTGCAGGGACAATGCTGGGGACTATAGGCCGGTGAGCTTGACATCTGTAGTTGGCGAGTTACTGGAGAATATTCTGAAGGATAGGATCTGCAGGCATTCGGATGGACAAGGGCTGATTAGGGACAGTCAGCATGGGATCGTGTGTCACAAATCTGATCGAGTTTTTTGAAGACGAGACCAAAAAGGTAGATGAGGGCAGAGCTGTAGATGTTGTCTACATGGACTTCAGCAAAGCATTCGACAAGGTTCTGCACGGTAGGCTGCTCTGGAAGGTTAGATCCCATGGGATCCAAGGAGAGACAGCTGAGTGGACAGCAAATTGGCTCCATGGAAGGAAGCAGAGGGTGGTGGTGGAAGGAAGGTTGCTTCTCAGACTGGAGGCCTGTGACCAGCGGTGGGCCTCAGGGCCCGTTACTGTTTGTCATCTACATCGATGATTTGGATGAGAATGTACAGGGCAAGATTAGCAAGTTTGCTGATGATAAAGTGAGTAGGTTTGCTGATAGTGAAGATGGTTGTGAACGATTGCAGCAGGATCTGGATCTGGATCGATTGGCCAGGTGGGCGGAGGAATGGTTGATGGAATTTAATACGGAGAAGTGTGAGGTGTTGCATTTTGGGACATTGAACAAGGGCAGGACCTACACAGTGAATGGTCGGCCTCTGGGTAGTGTTGTAGAGCAGAGGGATCTAGGAGTACAGGTGCATGGTTCCTTGAAGGTCGAGTCGCAGGTAGATAAGGTGGTCAACAAGGCTTTTGGCACTTTGGCCTTCATCAGTCAGAGTATTGAGTATAGAAGTTGGGAGGTCATGTTGCAGTTGTATAAGACGTTGGTGAGACCGCATTTAGAATATTGTGTTCAGTTCTGGGCACCGTGTTATAGGACAGATATTGTCAAGCTTGAAAGGGTTCAGAGAAGATTTACGAGGATGTTGCCAGGACTAGAGGGTGTGAGCTACAGGGAGAGGTTGAGTAGGGCTGGGTCTCTATTCCATGGAGCGCAGGAGGATGAGGGAGATCTTATAGAGGTGGATAAAATCATGAGAGGAATAGATCGGGTAGATGCACAGAGTCTCTTGCCCAGAGTAGGGGAATCCAGGACCAGAGGACACAGGTTCAACGTGAAGGGGAAAAAATTTAATAGGAATCTGATGGCTGAGTAACTTTTCCACACAGAGGGTGGTGGGTGTATGGAACGAGCTGCCGGAAGAGGTAGTAGAGGCTGGGACTATCCCAACGTTATAAACAGTTAGACGGGTACAAGGATAGGACAGGTTTGTAGGGATATGGACCAAGCGCGGGCAGGTGGGACTAGTGTAGATGGCGCATGTTGGCCGGCGTGGGCAAGATGGGCCGAAGGGCCTGTTTCCACACTGGACGACTCTGACTCTATAATAACAGGAGGTAACTAAAAAGCTAATACGGGAAGAAAAGATGAAATGGGAAGGTAAGCTAGCCAATAATATAAAAGAGGATAGCAAGAGTTTCTTCATGAGTTTAATGCAGATAAGTGTGAGGTGCTACATCTTGGCAGGACAAATCAAAATAGGACGTACATGGTAAATGGTAGGGAATTGAGGAATGCTGTGGAACAGAGGTCGCGTAATTATAGGAAGAATGTCAACAAAATAGAGAGAGTACAGAGGAGATTTACTAGAATGTTGCCTGGGTTCCAGCAACTAAGTTACAGAGAAAGGTTGAACAAGTTAGGTCTTTATTCTTTGGAGCGCAGAAGGTTAAGGGGGGACTTGATTGAGGTCTTTAAAATGATGAAAGGGATAGACAGAGTTGACGTGGATAAGCTTTTCCCATTGAGGGTAGGGAAGATTCAAACAAGAGGGCATGACATGAGAATTAAGGGACAGAAGTTTAGGGGTAACATGAGGGGGAACTTCTTTACTGAGAGAGTGGTGGCTGTGTGGAATGAGCTTCCAGCAGAAGTGGTGGAGGCAGGATCGATTTTAACATTTAAAAGTAAAGTGGATAGGTATATGGACGGGAAGGGAATGGAGGGGTATGGTCTGAGTGCAGGTAGATGGGACTAGGGGAAAATAAATGGTCGGCACGGACCGGAAGGGCTGAGAGGGCCTGTTTCCGTGCTGTAATTGTTATATGGGTATAAAGAACAAGAAAGAGGCAAGAGTGGACGTTGGGCCGCTGGAGAATGATGCAGGAGAAGTGATAATGGGGAATAATGAAATGGTAGAGGAGTTGAAGAACTGTTTGACATCAGTCTTCACAGTGGACGACACCAGCAACGTGCCTGAAATTCTAGAGTCAGGGACTGGACGTTTGTGGAGTGGCCATTACTTGGTGCTTGGGAAACTGAAAGTGCTGAAGGTGGAAAAGTCACCTGGACCAGATGGACTGCATCCGAGGGTTCTGACAGAGGTGGATCAATGAGATTGTGGAGGCATCGATGGTGATATTTCAGGAATCACTAGAGTCAGGAGTGGAAGATGATTGGAGAATTGCCAACATTACCCCGCTGCACAAGAAGGGAGCAAAGCAGAATAGTGGGAATAACGACCCCAGGAATGAGTGGGTTAACCTATGATGAGCGTTTGTCGGCACTGGGCCTGTACTCGCTGGAGTTTAGAAGAACGAGGGGGGACCTCATTGAAACGTACAGAATAGTGGGCGGCCCGGATAGAGTGGATGTGGAGAGGATGTTTCCACTAGTGGGAGAGTCTAGGACCAGAGGGCACAGCCTCAGAATTAAAGGACGTTCCATTAAGAAGAACCATTAAGTTCCATTAAGTCGCCCAATTATAGGAAGGATGTCAACAAAATAGAGAGGGTACAGAGGAGATTTACTAGAATGTTGCCTGGGTTTCAACAGCTAAGTTACAGAGAAAGGTTGAACAAGTTAGGTCTTTATTCTCTGGAGCGCAGAAGGTTAAGGGGGGACTTGATAGAGGTCTTTAAAATGATGAGAGGGATAGACAGAGTTGATGTGGACAAGCTTTTCCCTTTGAGAATAGGGAAGATTCAAACACGAGGACATGAATTTAGAATTAAGGGACAGAAGTTTAGGGGTAACATGAGGGGGAACTTCTTTACTCAGAGAGTGGTAGCGGTGTGGAATGAGCTTCCAGTGGAAGTGGTGGCGGCAGGTTCGTTGGTATCATTTAAAAATAAATTGGATAGGCATATGGATGAGAAGGGTGTGGAGGGTTATGGTATGAGTGCAGGCAGGTGGGACTAAGGGAAAAAAGTTGTTCGGCACGGACTTGAAGGGCCGAGATGGCCTGTTTCCGTGCTGTAATTGTTATATGGTTATAAGAAAATGAGGAGGAATTTCTTTAGCCAGAGGGTGGTGAATCTGTGGGATTCCTTGCCACAGACGGCGGTGGAGGCCACAAGTCAGTGGATGTATTTAAGGCAGAGAGAGATAGATTGTTGACACAGGGCTGGCACACCAACAGTGCCCCCACCCCCCACCACCCCTCCCCCCCCCCCCTACCATCCCTCCTCCCCCCCCCCACCACCCCTCCTCCCCCCCCCACCACCCCTCCTCCCCCCCCACCACCCCTCCTCCCCCCCCCACCACCCCTCCTCCCCCCCACCACCCCTCCTCCCCCCCCACCACCCCTCCTCCCCCCCACCACCCCTCCTCCCCCCCCACCACCCCTCCCCCCCCCACCACCCCCTCCTCCCCCCCCACCACCCCTCCTCCCCCCCCCCACCACCCCTCCTCCTCCCCCCCCACCACCCCTCCTCCCCCACACACCACCCCTCCTCCTCCCCCCCCACCACCCCTCCTCCCCCACCCTGTGACGCTGTGCGTGTTGGTGCAGAGCCTGATCCCGGAGATGAAGCAGCCGGTGGTGGCGGCAGCCGTGCCAGTGGGCGGGGGTCTGGTGACCGGGGCGGTGCAGGAGGTGGTGGTGGAGCTGCACGCTGACGATGGCCGCCTGTCTGAGGAGGAGGGAGAGAGGGCCCGAGGACAAGGGGGTCCGGACAAGGGGCTGACCATCCGGCGCACCGTCACACAGGTAACCCCCCGCCCGCACCACGCCCCCCCGTACACCTCCCCCCCCCCGTACACCTCCCCACCCCCCCGTACACCACCCCACCCCCCCGTACACCTCCCCACCCCCCGTACACCTCCCCACCCCCGTACACCTCCCCCCCCGTACACCTCCCCCCCCGTACACCTCCCCCCCCGTACACCTCCCCCCCCCGTACACCTACCCCACCCCCGTACACAACCCCCCGTACACACCCCCTCCCCACTGTACACACCCCCTCCCCACTGTACACAACCCCCCCCGAATACAAACCCCCACCCCGCCCGCCCCCGCCCCCACCCCCGTGTACACTCCCCCTCCCCCGTGTGACCCCACTGTGTGGACGTTCCCACCGTGTGACCCCACTGTGTGGACGTTCCCCCCCGTGTGACCCCACTGTGTGGACGTTCCCCCGTGTGACCCCACTGTGTGGACGTTCCCCCCCGTGTGACCCCACTGTGTGGACGTTCCCCCGTGTGACCCCACTGTGTGGACGTTCCCCCCCGTGTGACCCCACTGTGTGGACGTTCCCCCGTGTGACCCCACTGTGTGGACGTTCCCCCCGTGTGACCCCACTGTGTGGACGTTCCCCCGTGTGACCCCACTGTGTGGACGTTCCCCCGTGTGACCCCACTGTGTGGACGTTCCCCCGTGTGACCCCACTGTGTGGACGTTCCCCCGTGTGACCCCACTGTGTGGACGTTCCCCCGTGCAGGTGGTGTCGGGGGAGGCGGCTGAGAATGGGCGTGAGGACGAGCGCGATGATGATGATGATGACGATGATGATGATGATGATGATGAAGCTGTGGTCAAGGAGCCGGAGGTGGCGCCCCCTGTCCAGCCGGAGGTCCTGGCCCCAGTTCCAGCGCCAGCTCCAGCTCCAGCTCCGGCCCCGGCCCCAGCTCCAGCTCCAGCTCCAGCTCCAGCTCCAGCCCCAACTCCAGCCCCAGCTGAGACTGAGGTCAAGAAGGGTGAGTGAGCGGGGGGGGGGGGGGGGGGGGGGGATGGGCCAGTATCACGGACGATGCTCTCCCCCACCCACACCTGTCTCCCCGTTCTAGCAGGCAGCTTTGCCAGGGCTACACATGTGGGTTTAAACTAAATAGTGGAGGGGAGGGATTGACATATTGGGAATAAAGATGGAGTTGAAGGGGAGTCGAGTACGGGAAGATGACAGAAGACGCCTGAATTAATGGGAAGGAAAGTTCGAGAAGGGATAAGAGAGTAGGGTCAGGGCCAATAGTGAGCGGTGTGAGAGGGGAGGTGAATATCGAAGTCAAAGTGCTGTTTATGAATGCGCAGAAATAAGTGGACGCGCTTGAGGCTCAGTTAGATACTGGCAAGCATGATGTTGTGGGAATTACTGAGACATGGCTGCAAGAGGGCCGTCACATTTATCCACATTATATTGCATCTGCCATGCATTTGCCCACTCACCCAACCTATCCAAGTCACCTTGCAGCCTCCAAGCATCCTCCTCACAGCTAACACTGCCCCCCAGCTTCATGTCATCCGCAAACTTCAATTCCCTCATCCAGATCATTAATATATATTGTAAATAGCTGGGGTCCCAGCGCTGAGCCTCTAGTCACTGCCTGCCATTCTGAAAATGACCTGTTCACTCCTACTCTTTGCTTCCTGTCTGCCAGCCAGTTCTCTATCCACATCAATACTGAACCCCCAATACCGTGTGCTTTAAGTTTGTATACTAATCTCTTATGTGGGACCTTGTCGAAAGCCTTCTGAAAGTCCAGATATAACACATGCACAGGTTCTCCCTTATTCACTCTACTAGTTACATCCTCGAAAAATTCTATAAGATTCGTCAGACATGATTTACCTTTCATAAATCCATGTTGACTTTGTCCAATGATTTCACCACTTTCCACATGTGCTGCTATCCCATCTTTAATAACTGACTCTAGTATTTTCCCCACTACTGATGTTAGACTAACTGGTCAGTAATTCCCTGTTTTCTCTCTCCCACCTTTTTTAAAAAGTGGGGTTACATTAGCTACCCTCCAATCCTCAGGATCTACTCCAGAATCTAAAGAGTTTTGAAAAATTATCACTAATGCATCCACTATTTCTGGGGCTACCTCCTTAAGTACTCTGGGATGCAGCCTATCTGGCCCTGGGGATTTATCGGCCTTTAATCCATTCAATTTACCTAACACCACTTCCCGACTAACCTGGATTTCACTCAGTTCCTCCATCTCATTTGACCCCCGGTCCCCTGCTATTTCCGGCAGATTATTTATGTCTTCCTTAGTGAAGACAGAACCAAAGTAGTTATTCAATTGGTCTGCCATGTCCTTATTCCCCATGATCAATTCACCTGTTTCTGACTGCAAGGGACCAACATTTGTTTTAACTAGTCTCTTTCTCTTCACATATCTATAAAAACTTTTGCAGTCAGTTTTTATGTTCCCTGCCAGTTTTCTTACATAATCTATTTTCCCTTTCCTAATTAAGCCCTTTGTCCTCCTCTGCTGGACTCTGAATTTCTCCCAGTCCTCTGGTATGCTGCTTTTTCTGGCTAATTTGTATGCTTCATCTTTTGTTTTGATACTATCCCTGATTTCCCTTGTTATCCACGGATGCACTACCTTCCCTGATTATTCTTTTGCCAAACTGGGATGAACAATTGTTGTAGTTCATCCATGCAGTCTTTAAATGTCTTCCATTGCATATCCACCGTCAACCCTTTAAGAATCACTTGCCAGTCTATCTTGGCCAATTCACGTCTCATACCCTCAAAGTTACCTTTCTTTAAGTTCAGAACCCTTGTTTCTGAATTAACAATGTCACTCTCCATCCTAATGAAGAACGCAACCATATTATGGTCACTCTTGCCCAAGGGGCCACGCACAACAAGACTGCTAACTAACCCTTCCTCATTACTCAGTACCCAGTCTAGAATAGCCTGCTCTCTCGTTGGTTCCTCTACATGTTGGTTTAGAAAACTATCCTGCATACATTCCAAAAAATCCTCTTCCTCAGCACCCCTGCCAATTTGATTCACCCAATCTATATGCAGATTGAAGTCACCCATTATAACCGTGTTTCCCTTGTTGCACGCATTTCTAATTTCCTGTTTGATGCCATCCCCAACTCCACTACTACTGTTAGGTGGCCTGTACACAACTCCCGCTAGCGTTTTCTGCCCCTTAGTGTTTCGCAGCTCTACCCATACCGATTCCATATCCTCCAAGCTAATGTCCTTCCTTTCTATTGCGTTAATCTCCTCTCTCACCAGCAACGCTACCCCACCTCCCTTTCTTTTCTGTCTATCCCTCCTGAATATTAAATATCCCTGGATGTTCAGCTCCCAGCCTTGGTCACCCTGGAGCCATGTCTCCGTGATCCCAACTATATCATACTCATTAATAACTATCTGCACATTCAACTCATCCACCTTACTACGAATGCTCCTTGCATTGAGACACAAAGCCTTCTGGCTTGTTTTTACACCACTCTTACCCCTTATACAATTATGTTGAAAAGTGGCCCTTTTTGATTTTTGCCCTGGATTTTTCTGCCTGCCACTTTTACTTTTCACCTTGCTACCTATTGCTTCTACCCTCATTTTACACCCCTCTGTCTCTCTGCTCTTGCTCCCATCCCCCTGCCACATTAGTTTAAATCCTCCCTGACAGCACTAGCAAACACTCCCCCAAGGACATTGGTTCCCTTCAAGCCCAGGTGCAGACCGTCCTGTTTGTACTGGTCCCACCTCCCCCAGAAATGGTTCCAATGCCCGAGAAATTTGAATCCCTCCCCCTTGCATCATTTTTCAAGCCACGTATTCATCTGCAATATCCTCCTATTTCTACTCTGACTAGCACGTGGCACTGGTAATAATCCAGAGATTATTACCTTTGAGGTCCTACTTTTAAGTTTATCTCCTAGCTCGCTAAATTCACCTTGTAGGACCTCATCCTGTTTTTTACCTATATTGTTGGTGCCAATGTGGACCACGACAACTGGCTGTTCACCCTCCCCCTCCAGAATGTTCTGCAGCCACTCAGGGACATCCCTGACCCTTGCACCAGGGAGGCAACATCCTGGAGTCTTGTTTGTGGCCGCAGAAACGCCTATCTATTCTCCTTACAATTGAATCCCCTATTACAATAGCCCTTCCACTCTTCTTTCTCCTCTCCTGTGCCGCAGAGCCACCCACGGTGCCATGAACTTGGCTGCTGCTGCATTCCCCTGATGAGCCATCTCCCCCAACAGTATCCAAAATGGTATACCTGTTTAGGAGGGAGATGACTGCAGGGGACTCCTGCACTACCTGCCTACTGCTACGCTGGCTAATGGCCACCCGTTCCCTTTCTGTCCGCTTAACTTTTACCTACGGTGTGGCCAACTCACTGTACGTACTATTCACGAGCTTCTCAGCGTCGTGGATGCTCCAGTATGAATCCAACCGCAGCTCCAATCGTTCAATGCGGTCTGCCAGGAGCTGCAGCTGGACACACTTCCTGCAAATGTAGTCACCAGGGACACCGACCATATCCCTGATCTCCCACATGTTGCAGGATGAGCAAACCATGGGGCCGGTCTCAAATGACATGGCTTGCCCCCAAATTAAATCAACTCACTCCCACTATAAAAATCTTAATCCTTTAAACTGTACCTTTACTAAAAAGCACTGTACCCTTAACCATGTACCCTTAACTCACTGAACCCTTAGCTCACTGAACCCTTAACTCACTGAACCCTTAACTCACTGAACCCTTAACTCACTGTACCCTTAACTATGTACCCTTAACTCACTGAACCCTTAACTCACTGAACCCTTAACTCACTGAACCCTTACACACTGAACCCTTACACACTGAACCCTTACACACTGAACCCTTAGCTCACTGAACCCTTACACACTGAACCCTTACACACTGAACCCTTAGCTCACTGTACCCTTAGCTCACTGAACCCTTAACTCACTGAACCCTTACACACTGAACCCTTACACACTGAACCCTTAGCTCACTGAACCCTTAGCTCACTGAACCCTTAGCTCACTGAACCCTTAGCTCACTGAACCCTTACACACTGAACCCGTAGCTCACTGAACCCTTACACACTGAACCCTTAGCTCACTGAACCCTTAGCTCACTGAACCCTTAACTCACTGAACCCTTAGCTCACTGAACCCTTAGCTCACTGAACCCTTAACTCACTGAACCCTTAGCTCACTGAACCCTTAGCTCACTGTACCCTTAGCTCACTGAACCCTTAACTCACTGAACCCTTAGCTCACTGAACCCTTAGCTCACTGAACCCTTAACTCACTGAACCCTTAGCTCACTGAACCCTTAACTCACTGAACCCTTACACACTGAACCCTTAACTCACTGAACCCTTAGCTCACTGAACCCTTAACTCACTGAACCCTTACACACTGAACCCTTACACACTGAACCCTTAGCTCACTGAACCCTTAGCTCACGGAACCCTTAGCTCACTGAACCCGTAGCTCACTGAACCCTTAGCTCACTGAACCCTTAACTCACTGAACCCTTAACTCACTGAACCCGTAGCTCACTGAACCCTTAGCTCACTGAACCCTTAGCTCACTGAACCCTTACACACTGAACCCTTAACTCACTGAACCCTTAACTCACTGAACCCTTAACTCACTGAACCCTTAACTCACTGAACCCGTAGCTCACTGAACCCTTAGCTCACTGAACCCTTACACACTGAACCCTTACACACTGAACCCTTAGCTCACTGAACCCTTAACTCACTGAACCCGTAGCTCACTGAACCCTTAGCTCACTGAACCCTTACACACTGAACCCTTAGCTCACTGAACCCTTAACTCACTGAACCCGTAGCTCACTGAACCCTTAGCTCACTGAACCCTTAGCTCACGGAACCCTTAGCTCACTGAACCCTTACACACTGAACACTTACACACTGAACCCTTAGCTCACGGAACCCTTAGCTCACTGAACCCTTAGCTCACTGAACCCTTAGCTCACTGAACCCTTAGCTCACTGAACCCTTAGCTCACTGAACCCTTAGCTCACTGAACCCTTAGCTCACTGAACCCTTAGCTCACTGAACCCTTAGCTCACTGAACCCTTAGCTCACTGAACCCTTAGCTCACTGAACCCTTAGCTCACTGAACCCTTAACTCACTGAACCCGTAGCTCACTGAACCCTTAGCTCACTGAACCCTTAGCTCACGGAACCCTTAGCTCACTGAACCCTTACACACTGAACACTTACACACTGAACCCTTAGCTCACGGAACCCTTAGCTCACTGAACCCTTAGCTCACTGAACCCTTAGCTCACTGAACCCTTAGCTCACTGAACCCTTAGCTCACTGAACCCTTAGCTCACTGAACCCTTAGCTCACTGAACCCTTACACACTGAACCCTTACACACTGAACCCTTACACACTGAACCCTTACACACTGAACCCTTACACACTGAACCCTTACACACTGAACCCTTACCTCACTGAACCCTTAATCAGAAAGCAGAAATGCAAAGCAGGGGTTGCACCCAATTCCTCCAGTGGGCTTCCACCAATCAGAGGCTTCCACCAGAACACTTGTGTGGAACGTTACAGATAGGGTAACTCCTCCTCCTCTTGCTCCAACGGCTCCTGGGCCTCTGTGGAGTAAAGCCCCACGCTCGATTTAATCACTCATCGCCCGTAGACTCCTCCTCTTGCTCCAACGGCTCCTGGGCCTCTGTGGAGTAAAGCCCCACGCTCGATTTAATCACTCATCGCCCGTAGACTCCTCCTCTTGCTGCAACGGCTCCTGGGCCGCTTTTTAGGGATGTGAAGAGGAAAAAATTAGTTAAGACCAAAGTTGGACCCTTGAAGACTGAAAAAGGTGAATTTATTATGGGGAACAAGGAAATGGCAGATGAGTTGAACAGGTACTTTGGATCCGTCTTCACTAAGGAGGACACAAACAATCTCCCTGATACAGTAGTGGCCAGAGGATCTGGGGTGCCAGAGGAACTGAAGGAAATCCACATGAGTCAGGAAATGGTGTTGGGTAGATTGATGGGGCTGAAGGCTGATAAATCCCCAGGGCCTGATGGTCTGCATCCCAGGGTACTTCAGGAAGTGGCTCTAGAAATCGTGGATGCATTGGTGTTTAACTGCAGATGCTGCACAATCAAAGGGTAGACAAAAATGCTGCAGAAACTCAGCAGGCGAGGCAGTATCTATGGAGCGAAAGAAATCGGCAACCTTTTGGGTCAAAACCAGTCTGAAGAAGGGTCTCAACACGACATGTTACCTATTTCATTTGCTCCATAGTTGCTGGCTCACCCGCTGAGTTTCTCCAGCATTTTTGTCTGCCGTGGACGCATTGGTGATCATTTTCCAATGTTCTATAGACTCAGGAGCAGTTCCTGTGGATTGGAGGGTAGCTAATGTTATCCCACTTTTTAAGAAAGGCGGGAGAGAGAGAGAAAACAGGGAATTGTAGACCAGTTAGCCTGACATCGGCGGTGGGGAAGATGCTGGAGTCAATTATAAAAGATGAGATAGCCGCACATTTGGATAGCAGTAACAGGATCGGTCCGAGTCAGCATGGATTTACGAAGGGGGAAATCATGCTTGACTAATCTTCTGGAATTTGTTGAAGATGTAACTAGGAAAATGGACAAGGGAGAGCCAGTGGATGTAGTGTACCTGGACTTTCAGAAAGCATTTGATAAGGTCCCACATGGGAGATTAATGGGCAAAATTCGGGCACATGGTATTGGGGGTAGAGTGCTGACATGGATAGAGAAGTGGTTGGCAGACAGGAAACAAAGAGTAGGGATTAACGGGTCCCTCTCAGAATGGCAGGCAGTGACTAGTGGGGTACCGCATGTCTCGGTGCTGCTATTTACAATATACATCAATGATTTAGATAAGTAAGTAAGTTTATTGGCCAAGTATTCACACACAAGGAATTTGCCTTGGTGCTCCGCCCACAAGTAACAACATGACATACAGTGACAGTTACGAATGACTCAGAAAGCACTAAATATTAATAATGAGGGGATTCAAAGCAAATTTGCAGATGGGTGGCAGTGTGAACTGTGAGGAGGATGCAATGGGAATGCAGGGTGACATGGACAGGTTGGGGGAGTGGGCAGATGCATGGCAGATGCAGTTTAATGTGGATAAATGTGAGCTTATCCACTTTGGTGGCAAGAACAGGAAGGCAGATTATTATCTGAATGGGAAAAGTTGGGAAAAGGGGCAGTACAACAGGATCTGGGGGGTCCTTGTTCATCAGTCACTGAAAGTAAGCATGCAGGTACAGCAGGCAGTGAAGAAAACCACTGGCATGTTATAGACAATGGATAATAGGTGCAGGAGTAGGCCATTTGGCCCATCAAGCCAGCACCGCCATTCATTGTGATCATGGTTGAACATCCACAATCAGTTCCCCGTTCCTGCCTTCTCCCCATATCCCCTGACTCCGCTATCTTTAAGAGCTCTATCTAACTCTCTTGAAAGCATCCAGAGAATTGGCCTCCACCGCCTTCTGAGGCAGAGAATTCCACTCTCTGGGTGAAAAGGTTTGTCCTCGTCTCCGTTCTAAATGGCCTTCATAACAAGAGGAGTTGAGAATAGGAGCAAAGAGGTCCTTCTCCAGTTGTACAGGGCCCCAGTTAGACCACACCTCGAGTATTGTGTGCAGTTCTGGTCTCCAAATTTGAGGAAGGACATTCTTGCTATTGAGGGAGTGCAGCGTAGGTTTACAAGGTTAATTCCAGGGATGGCGGGACTGTCATATGCTGAGAGAATGGAGCGGCTGGGCTTGTACACTCTGGAGTTTAGAAGGATGAGAGGGAATCTTATTGAAACATATACAATTGTTAAGGGTTTGGCCACGCTAGAGGCAGGAAACATGTTCCCGATGTTGGGGGAGACCAGAACCAGGGGCCACAGTTTAAGAATAAGGGGTCGGCCGTTTAGAACGGAGACGAGGAACATTGTTTACACCCAGAGAGTGGTGAGCAAAGATCCTATAGCAAGCAAGATGGTGCAGTCCAGCCAATGGGCTGACGTGTAGTACGCTACGGAGCCATTTCAGTAACCTGACCTGACTTTGTAAATCCTCCTCGCAGTGTAATCAGTGTTGCGGGGGAACAGTTGTGTGTGATATAGTGTTAGACCAATTATTCACAATTCTGCTATTTTTTGTTAATGATTAATGTCAATAAATTATAATTCTGTTAATTTTCTTTTTAAATGTTTTTTTTACATTTTCTTTTTAAAAAGTTTTTAAAGAAATTCTTTTTAAATGGCTGATGTGGTGTGTTTGAGTAGAAGTTTGTATTGAAGATCCTCTAGCTTTCCATTGCTCCATGCTATTGGATCTTTGTCTTGTATTAAACTTGCACTAGGGTCTGTGGATAGGAGTGTGGAAACGGAAGCCGGTTGTGGAAATGGTGCCAAGGATGACCCATGAATCTGCCCATCACCCTACTACGTCTTTTTCGTCACGTGGGCTCTCTTGCTCACTGTAGGGTGTTTGGTTGTGAGTCTGTGGAATTCTCTGCCCCAGAGGGTGGTGGAGGCCGGTTCTCTGGATGCTTTCAAGAGAGAGCTAGATAGGGCTCTTAAAGATAGCGGAGTCGGGGGATATGGGGAGAAGGCAGGAATGGGGTACTGATTGGGGATGGTCAGCCGTGATCACAGTGAATGGCGGTGCTGGCTCGAAGGGCCGAATGGCCTCCTCCTGCACCTATTGTCTGTTGTCCCCCACCCACACCACTCTCTCCCCCTCCCTCTGTCCCTACGCTCCCTGCTCACGGCTCTCTCTGCCCCCTGGTGCAGTGGTGCCGGTGGAGATGTTGGTGCGACGTTCCATCAGCCAGCAGAAGTCGGGAATGTCGGTGACGATCGATGACCCGGTGCGGCCGACACAGAAGCCGACTCCGGCCCGCGGCAAAACCAGTCCCATCGTGCACATCTGTAACCTGGTGAGTGTGTGCCGGACGGAACGCCGTGCCCTGTCCCCGCCTCCGTAACCCACGCCGGGAACGCCGTGCCCTGTCCCCGCCTCCGTAACCCACGCCGGGAACGCCGTGCCCTGTCCCTGTAACCCACGCCGGGAACGCCGTGCCCTGTCCCTGCCTCCGTAACCCAGGCCGGGAACGCCGTGCCCTGTCAACATCTCCATAACCCACGCCGGGAACGCCTTGCCCTATCCCTGCCTCCGTAACCCACGCCGGGAACGCCGTGCCCTGTCCCCGCCTCCGTAACCCACGCCGGGAACGCCATGCCCTGTCCCCGCCTCCGTAACCCACGCCGGGAACGCCGTGCCCTGTCCCCGCCTCCGTAACCCACGCCGGAAACGCCATGCCCTGTCCCCGCCTCCGTAACCCACGCCGGGAACGCTGTGCCCTGTCCCCGCCTCCGTAACCCACGCCGGGAACGCCGTGCCCTGTCCCTGTAACCCACACTGGGAACGCCGTGCCCTGTCCCTGTAACCCACGCCGGGAACGCCGTGCCCTGTCCCCGTAACCCACGCCGGGAACGTCGTGCCCTGTCCCTGTCCCTGTAACCCACGCCGGGAACGCCGTGCCCTGTCCCCGTCCCTGTAACCCACGCTGGGAATGCTGTGCCCTGTCCCCGTAACCCACGCCGGGAACGCCGTGCCCTGTCCCCATAACCCACGCCGGGAACGCCGTGCCCTGTCCCCGTAACCCACGCCGGGAACGCCGTACCCTGTCCCCGTAACCCACGCCGGGAACGCCGTGCCCTGTCTCCATAACCCACGCCGGGAACGCCGTGCCCTGTCTCCGTCCCTGTGACCCACGCCGGGAACGCCGTGCCCTGTCCCTGTAACCCACGCCGGGAACGCCGTGCCCTGTCCCTGTCCCTGTAACCCACGCCGGGAACGCCGTGCCCTGTCTCCGTAACCCACGCTGGGAACGCCGTGTCCTGTCCCTGTCCCCGTAACCCACGCCGGGAATGCCGTGCCCCGTCCCTGTAACCTACGCCAGGAACACCGTGCCCAGTCCCCGTAACCCACGCCGGGAACGCCGTGCCCTGTCCCTGTAACCCACGCTGGGAACGCCGTGCCCTGTCCCTGTAACCCACGCTGGGAACGCCGTGCCCTGTCCCTGTAATCCACGCTGGGAACGCTGTGCCCTGTCCCTGTAACCCACGCCGTGAACGCCGTGCCCAGTCCCCGTAACCCACGCCGGGAACGCCGTGCCCTGTCCCGTAACCCACGCTGGGAACGCTGTGCCCTGTCCCTGTAACCCACGCCGTGAACACCGTGCCCAGTCCCCGTAACCCACGCCGGGAACGCCGTGCCCTGTCCCTGTAACCCACGCCGGGAACGCCGTGCCCTGTCCCTGTAACCCACGCCGGGAACGCCGTGCCTTGTCCCCGTAACCCACGCCGGGAACGCCGTGCCCCGTCCCCATAACCCACGCCGGGAACGCCGTGCCCTGTCCCCGTAACCCACGCCGGGAACGCTGTGCCCTGTCCCTGTAACCCACGCCGGGAACGCCGTGCCCTGTCCCCGTAACCCACGCTGGGAACGCCGTGCCCTGTCCCTGTCTCCGAAACCCACGCCGGGAACGCCGTGCCCTGTCCCTGCCTCCGTAACCCACGCCGGGAACGCCGTGCCCTGTCCCTGTAACCCACGCCGGGAACGCCGTGCCCTGTCAATATCTCCGTAACCCACGCCGGGAACACCGTGCCCTGTCCCTGTAACCTACGCCGGGAACGCCGTGCCCTGTCCCTGTCTCCATAACCCACGCCGGGAACGCCGTGCCCTGTCCCCGTCTCCGTAACCCACGCCGGGAACGCCGTGCCCTGTCCCTGTAACTCACACTGGGAACACCGTGCCCTGTCCCTGTCTCCGTAACCCACGCCGGGAACGCCGTGCCTGTCCCCGTCTCCGTAACCCACGCCGGGAACGCCGTGCCCTGTCCCTGTAACCCACGCCGGGAACGCCGTGCCCTGTCAATATCTCCGTAACCCACGCCGGGAACACCGTGCCCTGTCCCTGTAACCTACGCCGGGAACGCCGTGCCCTGTCCCTGTCTCCATAACCCACGCCGGGAACGCCGTGCCCTGTCCCCGTCTCCGTAACCCACGCCGGGAACGCCGTGCCCTGTCCCTGCAACTCACACTGGGAACACCGTGCCCTGTCCCTGTCTCCGTAACCCACGCCGGGAACGCCGTGCCTGTCCCCGTCTCCGTAACCCACGCCGGGAACGCCGTGCCCTGTCCCTGTAACCCACGCCGGGAACATCGTGCCCTGTCTCCGTAACCCACGCCGGGAACGCCGTGCCCTGTCCCTGTAACCCACGCCGGGAATGCCGTGCCCTGTCCCTGTAACCCACGCCGGGAACGCCGTGCCCTGTCCCTGTAACCCACGCCGGGAACGCCGTGCCCTGTCCCCGTAACCCATGCTGGGAACGCCGTGCCCTGTCCCTGTAACCCACGCTGGGAACGCTGTGCCCTGTCCCCGTAACCCACGCTGGGAACGCCGTGCCCTGTCCCTGTAACCCACGCCAGGAACGCCGTGCCCTGTCCCTGTAACCCACGCTGGGAACGCCGTGCCCTGTCCCTGTAACCCACGCCAGGAACGCCGTGCCCTGTCCGCGTAACCCACGCTGGGAACGCCGTGCCCTGTCCCTGTCCCCGTAACCCACGCCGGGAACGCCATGCCCTGTCCCCGTCCCTGTAACCCACGCCGGGAACGCCGTGCCCTGTCCCCGTCCCTGTAACCCACGCCGGGAACGCCGTGCCCTGTCCCTGTCTCCATAACCCACGCCGGGAACGCCGTGCCCTGTCCCCGTCCCTGTAACCCACGCCGGGAACGCCGTGCCCTGTCCCTGTCCCTGTAACCCACGCCGGGAACGCCGTGCCCTGTCCCCGTCCCTGTAACCCACGCCGGGAACGCCGTGCCCTGTCCCTGTCTCCATAACCCACGCCGGGAACGCCGTGCCCTGTCCCCGTCCCTGTAACCCACGCCGGGAACGCCGTGCCCTGTCCCCGTCCCTGTAACCCACGCCGGGAACGCCGTGCCCTGTCCCCTTCTCTATAACGTTGGGCACGGCAAGGGTGGGAGGGTGTGGCTGGAGGGGGGAGGTTGTGGGAGGGAGGGGTAGGGTGGGGAAGTAGTCGGGGATGGGAGAGGGTGGGATGGGGGAGGGGGTGTGGGAGATGGGGTGCGGGGAGGGTGAGATGGGGAGGGGAGGGGCGGTGAGAGCCGGACTATTAACTCTCCCCCCCCCACAGGTGCGACCCTTCACCTTGGGTCAGCTGAAGGAGTTGCTGCATCGCTCCGGCACGCTGGTGGAAGAAGGATTCTGGATCGACAAAATCAAATCCCACTGCTACGCCACGGTAATCCCGCCCAGGCACCACGCCACACCCACACCCACACCCACACCC